>CANUEY010613101.1:0-116184 GCA_948099555.1 Croton setiger
TTTACATTATGTCTGGCTGTATATAATTTTAATTGACAATTTCTTAAAAAATTCAAACAAAATTACAATGTAATAGCAACTCTGAAATATATTAAAATAAATTACTAAAAAACGATAGACATATATTAAATGAAACTAACAAAATATTAAAAAACGATAGACATATATTAAATGAAACTAACAAAAAACGATAGTTTTTCGCTAAAATTTCTAATCCTCTAAAGTTAAAACTTAATATTTTGAGTGATTTGGTGGTTTGTGAATGAAAATGGAAAGGTTTTTGTTTAAAAATAACAACCAGAACGTCTATTGGAGTTCTGCTTTAAATTCGCTAAACAGTAATGCGAACTTTGATTTAAAAAAAAAAAATTAGTTCGCTAAACTGTTATGCGATTTTGGATAGTTCGCATAACAATTTAGCGTTCACCTCTTCACCTATCCACCTTCTAATTTTTAACCCCCTTGCAAATGATTCTGAGAAAAACAAAACAAATTTGAAAACCCTAAAATTGGAACTACGAAAGAAGGAAGAGGGGAAGGTGAATTCAGGAATTATTAGAGGAGGAATGAGTTATCGAATTCGGTTGACGGTAAAGAACAGGTTTTGTGTATCTAATATAGGAGTTCGATTATGGAGGAAGGAGACGGTATTGACTGTGTGGTCTTAAAGCTTTTAGGTAAAATGTCAATGGAGTCCCGAAAGTCAGGAGAAATTCCATACATGTAAAGGTGAATAACTTCCGTATAATTGAAATTCATTTCGAGTATTTTTGGTTGATTGAACTTGTGGCTTTTAGCTATGTTTTCTATGAACGCACAACCCAATATTCCAATCACCCCACAAGTAGCAACCAAAATAGTCTACATAGGCTGCCAACTACCAAAACAAGACTCACAACTATGCAAAAGCACCTTAAATATTTACCACCTAAAGTCCCTTGAATTGGATAGATTGAAAATATTGGAAATTTGTCCCACTAGTCGCTCTGTGATGATTTTTGAAGTAAATGTTTCAAAGCCTTCGGATGCTTTTCACACTAGTTTCTATGCCATCGATCCAAGTTAAGCACTAATATAAGGTAACTGGCAAAGATGCTAGGCCCAAATGTTGAATGCACTATTTCAACCAGAAGAGGAAACTGCAAATAAGGTAACTGCAAATAAGGTAACTGCCAAGCAAGCAACAAGGCCAATTGGTGCTGCAATCCAATACACTCTTTCAAACATGACCAAATAAAAAGCTGCACTAAATGCTGCTAACATTGATGCTATTGAGAAAAACAACATTATAAGACCAATAATCAATCGCCTAGGCGACGGTATTAGAAAATCCTCTTCTGAATAATGCGAAGTCAGCACTCCCAGAAACATTAGCAGTGAAGTTGATGAAGAAACAAGAGTCAAGGCATCTGATATAGCAAAGAGCATAAAAGATTTTTGGTTTAAGAAAAAGTTCAATTACCCAAAAAGTGTTAAAAATTTAAACGTGAAGGGTATGTTCACATAACAAATATGCGAACTAGCATAGTTAGCATACCAGTTATGCAAACTTAATTAATTTGCATTTTTTTAAGACAAGTTCACTATCAGGTATGCGAACTAAGAACAGTAATTAAGTTAATAACAGAATTAATGCGCGTGTTTAAGGTGGACAAATCAGAGAAGGTCACGTGGCGCACGCTTCAAGTTCACATACTGGTTATGCGAACACGTTCAAAATTAAAAAAGAGTTTGCATATCAGGTATGCGAATTTACTTAACTCCTTTTTCCTCATTTCTCTTTCAAAATTCACTTAAAACAGTAAAATTTCGGATGCTCGCAACTGCTACAAAAGAGTATTTGAATTTTTTGCGATAAAAAGGTGTATTTTTAATGTAAGTTTTATTTTTTTTATATTTGTTTAGTAATAATAATATGCATGATTAGAATAAAATTATAGGTTAGTTGTAGGGTTTAATAATTTTTATGTTTTATATTTGTGATAATATTTGATAAATAGGGTCTATACTTAGAAATTAATTTAAATAATATAATAATAAAATTTATGTTTAGCGAAACATAATATTTTTAGTAATAATATTAAATAAATTTTATTATGTTAGATAGAATGTGTGTTTAGAAATTAAATTATGTGCTATTAATTTAGGGTTTAGAATATAATTAAAAATAATTTTATTTTAGAGTAGGTTTTTAAAAAGTAATTGTTAATAAAAACATAAATCCTGCTTAAGAATTAGAAAATAATTAAGAATAAATTTACACATACGGATTGCAGTAATGGAGCGAGGAGAATCTTCACAGCAGCAGGCGTACTCGATCAGGGGCCTATCATCGTCGATCTACTATTCTTTCAGCAAGAACATAGATCGGGCCACGTCTTTCGCGGCGAAGAGAGATATGACAGTCCACTGAGCATCAAATGAGCGGACACGCAGATATGGCGGATGCTGAACGCGGAGCATCCCCGAACACTCGACTATATTGACAAGCTCAAATTCGGACCGGTGCGGATGATAGGGTCAATTTACTACGACTGGGCCCTACTGTCAGCTCTGACAGAGCGGTGGCTGCCGGAAACCTACACATTCCACCTGCCGTTCAGGGAGGTGACCATCACGCTGCAGGACGTGGAAGTCATGCTTGGACTCTCTATCGACGGACGGCCTGTTAGCGGTCGATTTCAAAGACCTGCCGTTGGGTGGCAACAATGCTTCACTGAATTTTTCAGTTTCACGCCCACGAACGCCGATTTGAAGGGGATCGGGATCATACTTCGTTGTGTCAACGTGCATTTAACGACGACTGCGGAGGACGCCGCGCCGAAGCACGTTTACCAGAAGCGTGCTCGTTGCTTCGTGCTGTGGCTGATAAGAGGGTTCCTGTTCTGCGATTTCTCGAAGAATAGCACGTCGCTGATTTTGGCGCCGATGCTCGAAAACTTCTTTGCCTATTGGGAATACAGTTGGGGGAGTGCCGTACTGACTTATCTCTACTGCAACTTTGTGTTAGGTAGCAACTGGTTGCGACTACATCGGAGGGTGCCTGCTCTTGTTACAAGTAATATTTTTAAATTTAAGAGTTTTATTTTAGTTTAAACATGTGGTGTATTTATTTAAATTGTTTACCGATTAGTTGGTACATAGGTGTGGGATTGAGAGAGGATTTCGACCCTTCGCCCGACAATCCCAGATAGGCATCCTGTGGTTTTTAACGGATGTCTCAATACGCGGTATGTATCTCTTCCCCTTCAATTTATAATTGTTAGTTTTAGAATATTTTAGTAATGTATACTTATTTTTTTAGGTGGCGTATTAAGAAGAATATGCAGGACATCAACAGCCACAATTTACTGGGTTACAGAGATAAGTTGTTGGTCATGACACCTAGCAAGGTATGTTGATTGACAACTGATTAAATTAAGCTGCGAAAAGTGGTGAAACATACCAACAACTGATCTTTATAACACAGCAAATTGTGACTGTTGATGTCCTGCGTATTCTTCTTAGTGCGTCATTTATAAAAAAGAAGTAAACATTATTAAAATATACTAAAACTAAAACCAATTATAAATTGAATGGGGAAGCTACGTACCTCCGCGCATAGGGACTTCCGTGAAAAATTACAGGATGTCTGTCGGGCGAAGAGTCGCGATTCTCTTCCAAGCTCACACCTATGTACAAATCAATCAGTAGACAATTTAAATAAATACACAAAATTTTTAAACTAAAATAAAACTCTTAAATTTAAAAATATTACTTGTAGCAAGAGCAGACACCCTCCAATGTAGTTGCAACCAGTCGCTGCCTAGCATAAAGTTGCAATAGAGATAAGGCAGTACGACACTTCTCCAACTGTATTCCCGATAGGTAGAGAAGTCTTTGAGCATCGGCGCCAAAATTAGTGACGTGCTGTTCTTCGAAAAATCGCAGAACAGGAATTCTTCTATCAGCCACAACACGAAGCAACGAGTACGCTGCTGATAAACATGCTCAGGCGTAGCGTCCTCCGCAGGCGTCGTCAAATGCCCACTGACACAGCGAAGCATGATCCTACTCCCCCTCAAATCGGTGTCAGCGGGTGAGAAACCGAAGAAGTCAGTGAATTACTGCTGCCACCTGACGGTAGGTCTCTGAAATCGACCGTTGACGGGTTATCCGTTGATAGGGAGTTTAAGCATGATCTCCATATCCTGCAACGTGATCGTCGCTTCTTCGAACGGCAGGTGGAATGTGTGGGTCTTCGGCCGCCACCGCTTTGCCAGACAGTAGGGCCCAGTCGTACTAAATGGACCCTATCTTTCGCACCAGTCCGAATTTGAGTTCGTCAATGTAGTCGAGTGCTCGGGGATGCTCTACGTCCAGCATCTGCCATATCTGCGTGTTCGCTCGTTTAATGCTCAGCGGACTTCGTATCTCTCTTCGTCGTGAAAGACATGGTCCAATCTATGTTCCTACTGAAGGAACAGTAGATCGACGATGATGGACCCCTAATCGAGCACGTGCTGCTGCTGTGAAGATTCTCCTTACTCCATCGCTGCAATTCGTATGTGTAAATTTGTTCTTAATTATTTTCTAATTTCTAAACGGGATTTATGTTTCTATTGACAATTACTTTTTAAAAATCTACTCTAAAATAAAATTATTTCTAATTATATTCTAAATCCTAAATTAATAAGACGTAATTTAATTTCTAAACGTACACCCTATCTAACATAGCAAATATTATTTAATATTATTACTAAAAATATTATGTTTTGCTAAACATAAATTTTATTATTACATATTATTTAAATTAATTTATAAGCATACACTCTATCTATCAAATATTATCGTAAATATAAAACATACAAAAAATTAAACCTATACTTTTATTCTAATCATGCATATTATTATTATTAAAAAACTAAAAACTAAACAAATATAAAAAAATAAAACTTAAATTAAAAAACACATATTTTTGTCGCAAAAAATCCAAATACTCTTTTGCAGCCACTGCGAGCGTCCGAAAGTAAGTTTTGAAAGAGTTGTGAAAGAGAAAGGGGGAATGTTAAGTTCACATGCCCGGTATGCGAACTCTTTTCAAATTTTGAATGCATTTGCATAACCGATATGCGAACTTAAGGCATGCGCCACGTGGTCTTCTCTAATTTGTCTGACTTAAGTGAATTTTGAATGAGTTGTTAAAGAGAAATGAGAAATGTTAAGTAAGTTCACATGCTTAGTATGCAAACTCTTTTCAAATTTTGAATGTGTTTGTATAACCGATATGCAAACTTGAAGCGTGCGCCACGTGGCCTTCTCTGATTCGTCTGACTTAAACACACGCATTAATTCTGTCATTAACTTAATTACTGTTTCTAGTTCGCATACCTGGTATACAAACTTGTCTTAAAAAAATACAAATTAATTAAAGTTCGCATAATGGGTATATTGACTATGCTAATTCGCGTAACAGGTATATTAACTATGCTAGTTCGCATATCTGTACGCGAACATATCGTTTAATGTCCACGGGTAAATAATACATTGTAAGTACAAGTGCAGCTACTGTTGCACTTGATGTTGCTGTATCTTTCATCCATTTTTCACCTTTTTTAACAAGCTCCTTGTGATTCAGTAAACATTGTTCTTGGAATTTTTCCATTCTTTATTTTTCAGTTGTATGTACAACCTTTTCCACTTCCTGTGCAAAAATTTCCTAAATTATATTATGATCTATACAAAAGCATATGAAACATGAATAAAATAGACTTTATTCTAACCTTAAACATTGCAATTCCCTTTGCATTTTTGGTTAACGGATGCAATTCCCCTGCTAAATGTAGCCTATTGTTGCCAAAACTGTCTAAATGCGCTACAACAAATGCAAAGGGAAAAATACTATAGCCTGTGTTTTTTTTTTTTTTTTTTTTTTTTTTTTTTTTTATCACAGAGCCAAACTATTGAAGGGTATGCTTTAACAGCTTCTACAACGAATTCTTCGATGCCGGATCAAGCTGCAACCCTTGTTGCCGGTCCGAGTATTTTTTCTGGATCTACTAGACTAAATTTTCGAGCTTCTGAAATCAAGAGTTTAAGCAGCTCTATTGCTTGTTTCTGCATTACAACTGTTTAAATGTGATCAATTAAATGGGTTAGTGTTTGGATTGGAAGAATTTGACCACAAACAGCAATTATCAGCAGCCGGAGAAGCGAGGCACCATTTTCGCCGGTGAAAGGACTTGGATCCTCATTCCTAGTTACTGATACAAGATAACTTTGAGCAGTTTCAGCCAATGCATCAAAAGCAGTCTGTCCTCCTCTATCTTTTACAGTGGCTAGATCAGGAAACTGATTCAACACATCAAATGCAATGTCTGTTCATCAGAATTTAGGCTGTCTTAGCTGATGATATCATAACGAAATAAACGAATTACACTCAAGCATTTGCAATAATTGCTCATACATACTACAACAAATATGATAATCAATGGAGATTATAACAAAAATGTGGCTAAATGATGAAAAAAGTTGCAGAACAGACCGTAAAAATGAGCATTGATCAGCAAAATGAGAAGGTAGGCACCATTCCGACCAGCGAAAGAACTTGGACGCTCATGTCTAGTGATAGACAGAAGAACACTAGCATTTTCTCTATGAGCATATTGAGCAGCTCGATGAGGCACATGGCGACCGCATCTTGATTGAGTTAATCTAGGGTTCCTCTTCACTAAAAGCTTAGCAACTTGTGTAAGTCCAGTATTAGCAGCATATCTTTGGTATTTCCTACCTGATATATTTGGTATTTCCTAAGCTTCATCTGGCAATTTGCTTCTCTATGAAACTGAAAGAGTGGCCGGCAGCAATTGCCACCAGAAGAGGAGTCTCCTGCAAGTGGGTGATCCGAGCCGTCAACGCCGTTGGATCATTGGCTTTGTGCAGTGCCCAATAATAGTGAACGTCGTTCCTAGCTTCTTCCATATTATATTGCTGCTTCTAAATCAGCATTTTCTCTATGAGCATATTGAATTTGGTTGGTACAGATTCCTCCAACAAGTAGAGCCCACCAATGGCACTTGAATTGAATGGATGGCATCGGCTCGTTATAGCCATTAATGTCGAGAAAGTGCAGCTCTAATTTTCAAATGTTAAACAATCAAGAACAAAGCTAATTCAATTGTCAAAAATAAATAAATAAAGCTAATTCAATTCAAACCCAAATCAAATTTTAATCTTTTTTGTGGAATTTTGATCCAACTGTGGCAAAAAAATTTACAGAGCATAACTGTACAATGAAATTCCTGAATTTATGACCTGCTGAATACAATCACAACTTATCAATAAGAATGAACGACTTGATTATTCAATAAGAATAAAGCCGGCCATGGATTTTCCCAGATAATTTCAGAATTTTGAAACTTCCAATCGAAATAAGAATTGTTCAAAAACACAACAGATTGTTGATAAAATCAAGCACTATTTCTAATCTCTGTTCTTCAACCTCTAGTCTACACATAAACCAATCCATTTTTCTTTAGCGGGGCCTATTTTTTCAAAGTAAGCTATGGTGAAGTGGGTGCAAAAACAAAACCATAAAACAAAGGCTAAAAATTTACAGCAAGAGCTACAGGTCATTTCCAATCTGATATATGATAGGTATCCAGGTGTTGGTTACTTCCTAGTTCCTTGAGAAGAGTTATTTCTGTTGATGTATCCCGATCCTCCCCCTTGAAGGTTGATCAGCCTCGATGTCTAGTGTAAAAGGTGACATCATCATCGGTGATCATTTCATGGGTAGATTTGGATGCGGCAAGATGCTATTCACCAGCTCTTCATTTAACCTGACGGGTAGTGGTGGCATCTGCTTCATCATGTCCGGTATGTCATTCAACCTGAAAATGAAAATGAAACACAGAATTTCTATCAGAAGAAATAGAGGGAGGATCCACCATCTAAGTGTAGTAATGAGCTCATGGTCTTAATTATTCAACATAAGCTTCAGCCAGAGAGCTTGAAAAGTAACCGGCTGATAGCTGACGAATGAAGTTATGCTCCCTGTACATCCATATTTATACGGGCTTGATAAGTGTAACATTGAAAGAGATTTATCATTTACAAGTCAAGAATAACAATGTACAGGGAGCACAAACAAACACTAGTGCACACAAAATGGCAGAGCAAATATAGTGATAAATAAAATGCAATAAGAAAGTTAGATAAGAATAAATTAGAGGCACAAGTTGCAACATACTCGTTCATAATCTTGAGAATGTTGTTGCGAGCTTGACAGAATAGACTGATGTTCTCTTGTACCTGAAAAGGAAAAGCCAAAAAATAGGAAGGCCTTCAGTACAGTAGTTAAGCATGGTGGAGAAGGATCACAAGAACAATATTCCTTATATCAATTTCATTATGCTTGCATTGCATAAATACCTATTCACTCCAGTAAGTAAAACCATCAATTATAAACATTTTGTACTGCCTTATCTACTATTTGGTATTGATAAAGTGTTGAAAGTATAAAAAAGAAAATTACAGGAAGCAACACTGAGTTGACACACAAAGGTACAAAGGGAAGCAACAAAAATAGGGAACTTGTTCAGAAATCTGATCCACGAGGAGGCAGCATGAATGGTTTTTTAGCTTGATCAATGACACAATTACAGTTACAGCTTAATAGAGGATAAGGTTCTCAGTTATCTTTTGGAAAAATAATGTCAAGAAACATACACTCAAGTACATGGTGGGGAGCTAATAGTTCATAAAGAATGCAGTGAAACCAGGAACTGATTTTATACCAAAGCAGCTTCCAAAACTAAATCCAAAGCAAAATCATATCAAGTGAGCATTTTCACCTGCATAGTAGAAAGATTAGCAGATATTTGATTCAAGGCTTTTGCATTTTGTTCAAGAAGCTCCCCTGAGACACCACCAATATCTGCAAGAAGCATACTGCATTTTAACAATAGCAATAACATAACAATATCATAGATACCATGAGATTTATATAAATATAAGACTACATAAGAAGCAAATTTCCAAGGGTCACATGGTACTAAGTACTAACGAAATAGGATGCTGCACACAAGATGCAACAGATGGCAGCATCAAATGTTCTAAGAATTCCAATTTGGGAATCCAGTCTTACTCTTACTGTCGAAAAATTTCTTCTCACCCTAAACCTGGCAAAAAATAGGTGGTTTTAATATTCAGATTCCCACAGTTTCTTGGCAACACTAATTCCATATCATCGTTAACATAAATTGTGGTGAGTAGCTACTCAAAAGATATGACAGAATGATGAAAATGAGACTTGCTTATCTTCAATTAATCAACTATTCAAAATTGGAATCATCTTTACATATCTGTTTTAAAAGGAACTAATTTAATTTTTTTCAACATAAGAGAAACATGCTTTAAATTTTCTGCATAAATGACAAATCGGCCAGGATCTTATATTGGATTTTTCAATCTTAAGACGTCTATGATGTCACACAAAATTAACAAGCTAACAAGCAGCTGAGATTTTAAGATCACATACTTCAAAATTCCTGTCACTAACCCAGTTAAACTCCCTTCAATTCAACTCAGTCATTCATACCTCAAGTGTTTTTTAAGACCATCAATCACTTGAACTAGTAATTTACAATTGATTAGAACTAACTCTTACATAAAATTGTGGAGATGGTTATGATATACATGCAAACTTATTACTTGCTGAAATTTTCCTACTTGAAAATCTTTTGAATAACTTTGTCCAGTCATGATAAAAAAAGGCACATCATATGATACCATAGATATACAACTGAGATACTAACGTAAACTAATGGACTAAAGCTTTTAACACAAGATACATGCACAATAACAGAAGACTATCACATTGAAGTGTTAAAACATCTTTGAAGTCAGAAGGAAATTATCAAGGAGACTACCACAGAGAAGATCTATTATTTGACCACAACACATACACATATGTAAAAGTTATGCTCCCATTTCTCCATTTACCTATTTTTTTATGACATTCACAGTATTGACAGTATTAAGATATTAGTTCTCGCATACTGGTAAAAATGAAAAGCAGATATAATCTAATAACAAAAACACCATCATAACTAAGAACTCCAAGGTGTTGATAAGTTTATCAAGAATTAAATATTTAACAATAAGAACATTTCATTTAAAGTTTTTTTTTTTTTTTTTTTTACAAAAAAAAATAAAATAGTTTGAAATAAACAAATACTATTTTTTCCAATACGAATTGTATGTTCGTGCATGCGTGTGTTTATATTGTATAATGATTGTTTCCAATCACCAGAAGTCAGTTTTGCAACCACTAACTCCACTGTAACACGTCCATATGCAAACCAGTTTGTACATCTGAAAAATCTGAACCAGTTGCTTATTATTTTATATGCACCAATTAAGGGTAGTAAACAACTAATAGTTTTTCAATCTTAAAGTTTTAGACACACAAGAAATTATTTACTTTCAGATCTTAAATCCTCTTATAACTTTTTGCATTTGAATTCACCAAACAACATTTTAGCATTAAAAAAAAAAAGACATATTGGATCAATATCACCAGATAGAAAAACATTAACACAAGAAAACAAATTTGTTTCCAGCCAAAACTACAGACTTTGATGACGATATAAGGAGTTTGCAAAGTAACATGGAACTCACCTTTGTATGAAATGCCATCATCATATTCCAAGGGAATTGTTGGAGTTCCATATGGAGAGAGATGAGACCTGGCCACGAAGTGAGTTGCCTTCAATGAAGGATCGATAACTCTTTCCTGAGAAAGAAAACCAGAATATGAAACCAGAAGATATTCACCAAGCTTTTCGACCCAAGAAACGGAAATCACATTTTTATATTGTAGGTTCTGTCTATCCTGTGCTGTGAAGACATGTATTATTATGTGTCATGACAGCATTCCTCAACAAATATCTTGAATACTGACTTTTGGCATCATAGAATGAGGGATTCATTCCATAGGCAAGCCTCAGTTTCCAATCCATTCAAAACTTGAGCACACCCACACATAAATGTTACTAAAACAAGGCCCAGAAAAGAAGAAATTTAGTTTCTAATCGAAAATTTAGGCCTCCCAATCACATAAACCATGATAAGTGTCAAGAACTTTACCAATTATAATCCCACCCCCATCCCAATTATCATATTTGAAAGCCTGGCATGTTCGCTTTCGAATTCCCAAATTATCATTTGTAATCTTTAGGACTGCCTGTTCTACTGCATGCTTATGCATATGTATTGACAGCAAGAGAATTTCCAAATTTTATATTGTCATCGGCATATGAATAAAGTTCATGCATTACTTAATCACCATGTTGTATAGATAGAAAATTCACATGAAACGTGTCATGTCACAAGGTTAACACAAATAACATCATATGGTACCTTTTTATCTTTGCTTTTCCTAGCTAAATTCTCTTCCTTCCTTCTCTTGCTATTTTCCTTTTTCTGCAGAAAGAAATGAATCAGTAGAACATTGTAAGATAATCCCAAAAATAAAGCATATGTACAAAGCAATATTCAGTACACAGTTAACTTCAAAAGTACAACTTCAGAAGGAGACATTAAGTTAGTGGGTGATTTTACTATAGACCAGAAGCTTACAGAAATATAATAATTGCAGAACCAAAATTGTGATAGTAATCATTTCGAATAAGACTTGAGCAATAACTAAATCAAGAAATCTTACGGTCATCCATCTACAGCGTAATGCAACATCTCGGACTGTCTTATTTGGCAGATGCAGTGCTATTTTGGCATATCGTATTAAGCTCGATTCTGCTGCATATCTGCTGGAAAATAGTAAATATCACATGATTTATATTAATTAATAGAAAGCCATTGACAGAGAATAAATATTAACAAAACAGCCATTACAGAATAATACAACTTACTATAAGTTTAGCTAATAAACATCTTAAATGAATTCAGCAAAGGCTTCAATATAAACTTTTCGTTATTAATGATATCTCAGTGGTACAGTACAGGAGACAAGAGTGAACGTGGTCTTCTGATAAGATTTTCAGTAAAAACAAAGAAAAGAAAGGTACCAAGAACTGAAAATATCTATTATGCAAGAATTTTGAAAATTAAAAAAAAAAAGTTTAATTTTAATCATGGATCGAAGGCCCCTACTAAAGCACTCATGGCAAATGTTCGTATTTCAAAAGAAAAGTACTGGAAATAATTATTCAATTATATACTACTAATTCTTATAACCTCAAAGCATGCAAAATATAAATTAGCACCTATATTTCAAATACAAAACACCAAAGAACAAAAGATACACTAAAACATATAAATATGTTGCCTAAGAGACAAAATTAAAAGTAAGATGAAAGATAGAATGAACTTCTTGAGCAAGAGTTCATGCGATAAGGATAAGTTAACCACTTTTATCAAAATCTTTGTTCAGTGTTCTATTGCTGATCATGTATACTTCCAGCAGAAAAATACAGTGAGCTTGGGAACAAAGATGTGCACCAAGTTGCAAGACATTCATCCACCAATTCACGAAATTCAGTACGATTCTAGCCATAATTTAGAAATGACATTTTGAACAAAGTTGAACAAAATCCATGACAAAGCAATAAATTTAGGAGCTAATTCAGTTAACAATTCAAAACTTCATTAATCAACTTAATTATTGAACACCATATTAACTTTAAATGCCCAAAACACATTAGCCAAATTATCAAGAACTCAATTTTAAACTCAAACCAGAGAACACCAAAGAAGTAATACCAAAACTCAATAGTAAAAGCATAATTTGATGAAGACACAAAGGACCCAATTCAAGAAAAGTACAAAATCGACAAAAAAAAAGAAAGAAAGAAAGCCCCAAAACAATTAAATAAAACAATCCAAGAAAATCAACAAGAAATAATAAACTTAAAAAAGAAGGGAAAATAAAAAGAAACAAAGAAACTCACTTTGATAAACCATCTTCAAGTATCTTTTGCTCGTCTAAGCTCCACTCGTTAGAAATACCAGGGTTATGTTTCAGAGCTGAACCAGAACTCTCAGGTATAGAACTCCCATGGCCGTTAGTTGGATTTGTTCCATTGAAAGACGACGAAGATGCATGATTAGCGTCCTGATGATGATGGGTACCAGAAGGGTTCGCCATTAAAAACAACACAATCAAAGAACTTCTAAACTAATATTTACAGATACAAAATCCAAATGCTGAAATTCACAAAATCTGAAAGATTTCCACCCGTGCTGAAGTTCCCGCCATAAAAATGGCGGATAATGAAGATTAACAATATGGGATGGTGAGTTTGATAAGAAAGATTTGATTTTTGAAATTCATGAAAAAGGGAAAGATGAAATATTTACATATATATAGACATAGAAAGATGGATATGGACGTGTAGTATATGATATGATGTACACTGAATGGAACTCTCGCTTCGTTTGACAACGAAATTTGAGGAAGAAGGAGAGAGACACGGATGTGTACGGAATCCAGAGGAAAGTTTGGAGGTGAAAATGAATGAAACCGACTTTGGTTTTTTTCTTTATTTTCTTTTTTTTTTTTAATTTTCTTGGTTCCACACAATTCACCAAAAGAACCCAAATTAGCCTATGATTAGCTAGTAATAAACAATTAATGGTTTTTATTTCGATTATCATTAAGTTAAAAAATTTCATATTCGTTATTTTAATTATATACAAAATTAAAGTTTGAAAAATACTCTAGTAAAATATTTGCAAATAGTGTCACGACGACCTGAAGGCGGAGTAATTTTGGAAGTTATAATAAGATTTGGAACTGTTGGGAAGAAAAAATTTAGAAAAAAGCTAAGTTGTAAATTTTTAGAAGATTACACGATTTTTGTGAGAATAGGCAGATTCTTATGGAAAGTTGGCTACAATGTGGCAGATAGCAATCACTCTGTAGAAAATTTTTGTGTCCAGTGAAAATCTGGATTGACTGTTTTCACGACGTGCGAGACCATACTCTATATTTCTAAAATAAAATTTATTTGTCAAGAAAAATATTTTTTCTAAAATAATTCAAAGTCAAAGATATAGAAGTGATTCATGGTAACTATAAACATGTCCAAGAAAAAAAAAAGAAGTGTTATAAAAAAAGAAATAAAATAAAATTTGAATGAAAGAAGAATAGCTTCCATTGAATACATTTGGTGCTTGGCCATCAACCACCATAAAATTTGGCCATTGAATAAAAAATTAGCCAAATTATTATGACACCATTAGATCAAAAATTGAGTGATGAAAATAAATTAAAAAACAAAAACATACTTAATTAGGAGAAAGAGAATAAGAGTAGAGAAAAGAAAGAAGAATACAAATTTTCTCTTCTCTTTCTTAGGTGGTTCGGCTGTAGTTACGAAGAAAAGTAAAGTAAGATTTTTTCACTTCTCGAATTGATTTCTCTTCCATTTAATGAGTAAAGAAATATTATAGGATTAGTTGTTGGGTGGATTGATTAGAGAAGCACCATGGTAGTGATGGAAGAGAGGGATGAATAGTGACTTAAACATAAGCTAGTATAGGAAGAGCTTAACTATATGTAGTATTTGATAAAGGGTAGATTTTTGGGTTGAGATAGAGTAATAATGCATGAACAAGCTTTGAGAGCTTGAGTTTGAATATATAACCTTATGGATGCTTGAATACATGCAGGAAAAGTTGTAGAAGATAAGGAAGAAGAGAAGAGAAGGAAGGAGCAAATAAGTAGGAAAAGTTAAAGATTTTGTTTACTTGCGTTTACACTTCATGATTTCATATAGGAAAGTTAAGAATTAGAAACCTTGATTTTGTTTACTTGCGTTTACACTTCATGATTTCATATAGGAAAATAAGAATTTGTTATTACTCTGATCCATGGTTGATCATCCTAATATATGGATCTAATTGCGTATAATTTTTCCTAAATTTATGAGTGGTAGAATTTTGAGGGGACAAATATGACTAGACCTTGATTGATAATTTTTTTTTTTATAAAAAAAAAGTGTCTAATAAATAATATCATATAAATATCTTAAAATAAATAAAGGTTAAAAAAATTCAAAAATGATCCTACCTAATAAAATATTAATTTTTATTAAAAAAATAAAAATAGAAATTCGGAAGCCCCACTTGTAGATTTCTAATAGTTGTCGCCTCCAGCCACCACCATCGACATGCGCCCCATCGGCGCAAGCTAACTTTCAGTCGAGTCCAATGCCGTCAAGATCGCCGCCGTTAAGTTTCGGTAGCTGCCGCACTCACCGGTCACAGTGAAACTCAATTTTCTTCAGAATTTTCAAAGCCCATTTCACCTCCTTCCAGCAACCTTATGGCCCCTTGTCTTGTCAAATACTTTTTGATTTGGTATGGCTTGATCAGGTTTGTGGCTATTTTTCAGTGGACAATTTTCGGTCTGTCGGCGGTTAGAGTTTCATAAAGTTGAAGAAGATGAAGGTGACAACTTGCTAAATTTTAATAGGCTTCAATAAGAATCAGTAAACAATGTTCAATAAGAATCATTATCATTAAAAAATTAATAACATTTAGTAAATAAAGAAAAGGTTCAAAAACACATAAGAAAATATAAGAAAAAAAATTTAAAATGCATTTAGAAAGCTTAAACGGTATTTTTAGGTATCGCGACAAGGTGTTACAGAGGCGAAGCCTAGTAACTCCTGTAGATCTCTGAACAACTTTCTAAAAAGTATTCATAATAGTCGTTTTGACACTTGTAGCAAAAGTTATGACCAAAACCATTTTTGTCAATCAAATACAAATCGATGACAAAAATAAATTTCTACTGATTACATATATTCAATAGAAATCAGTAAAAATCAATACAACTAAGTAGAATAAATAGAAATGAGTCATCCAAAGCATTTGAAAGGAGTTTAATTGTGTAAACCTGTAGTTGATTGTTGGTTTGAAGGTGTTAATTGCACTCTAAAATGAACATAAGGATGAAATTTGGTTGTTAGAAAAGTTAATTCAATTTGCTTAGTTACATTGTGAGTGCTTTTGTTAATGTATTAAAACATGAATATGCATATTGGTCTCATCTCATGCACTACAAACAACACCATTTTCAAATGTGCATATAAAAGCTATAAAGGGATTCCACAACCTACCAACAAAAGGGGTCCATTATATTACCCTTTTGTTTTATTTATTATCTATTAATATTTTATTATTAATAATTTTAGAACAAAAAATATTTGCATTTTTAATTAAATACAAAACTATATGTATTTTTTAGCATTATAAATATTTTTTTAAACAATAATAAATTTTCATATTTGTAAAATTTTAAATTATTATTCTTAACAATATTTGTAACTTAAGTATTTTAAATAATTTTTTCTAAAAATAGGGCCGGTCTCCAAGATTTAACTCTAACTAATCCGAACCTGATTCAGGTTGCGCACTAGTAATGATGGTTGAATCTCTTAGAGATTCTGCATATGTTAGGTATCGAATTTGAAATTTTCTTAAATGAATTCAAGTCACTATCATTAAAAACAACCCGTTGGTAAAATAAAAATTTTATTAATAATTTTAGTCATTTAGTTTTTTCGAACAACTAATTCATTATTAATATAAATCGAAATTTAGAAATAGAAAATATAGATAATAATAAAAAAATAATATTTTAAATATGGTGTACAAATATTGAAGAAAAGAAAAGATTATTTTATTATTAATTCAACTAAATTTACTACTTTTACTATCCATTATCCAAACAATGTAACATTAATATAAATATTAATCAATAATTTAATAGTAATAGTTATGATTATATATAAGAAGATGTATAAGTCATTGAACATTAAATATACTAAATGTAAAAATAAAAAACTTCCCAAAATGCCACATAAGCTATACTTTCTGTAGATGATGCCACGTCATTAAAATTTCCTTAGCTTTTATATATTTATATAGATAGATAGCCAAGGTAAAATATAAAAAACAATTTAAAAAAGGCACTTATTTACCCTGCGTGCAACGAATGCGTTCGTTGACAATAGATTTACAATTGGTTTATAGTTAGATTACTAAATTCACAATCTATGAACATGTTAGTTCAAAATGAGATGAGTTTATAACGTTTTTGTGAAAATTATATGAAATGAAACTATATCTGCTATAGTTAACATGTTTTGACTTAAAGCTGTGTACATGTACTTCTATCATTATTAGTAAAATAAAAAATAAAATTGTAGTAACATAAAGTATTATTTCATAATCCTACTTTAAGCCAGTTGTAAATGTATTGTCAACTATTATGTGGATTGCATGTACGGGTGGTTGTGTTTTTCCAATAAACTGATATTTCTTTTAATTATTTTTTATATTTTGAACTAATAGGTTATAAGTAATGAACGACTTCTGTTAGTGACAAAATTATATTATTGAGAAAAATTTACAATTTCTTTTTTTAATATTTATTCAATATTATTATTTAATTAAAAATAAAAATAACTAAGAAATTATTGGTGTTCTTCGTCAAGAATGTGACTAACCTAGAAAATAGTAAAATAACTAGTGTTTTACGAAGCACTGAAGATATAAGGGATAATATGTTATTTAATAAAAATATATGATATGTGATTTAATTAAATAAAATAATATGTATAAATAAATTATTTATTTTTTAAAATTATTACTTTAATTTTAAGTCATTATAAATTACTTTGAATTTGTTTACGAGTTGAAAATGTATTTGAAATTATCATAATTAGCAAAGTTGGTGCTGAATTTGTTATTAAGTCTTTATTTAATTAGATAAAGTGAATTTCAATTGCTTTGGGAGGCAAAATGTAATAAAATTTAATTAATAAATGATCCAATGCCCTAACCAAGAATTCAAAGGTGGGTCAAAGTCCAAAAATTGCTTCTTCTCCAACTCAACGATCAATGTTGTAAAGCATATGCTTAACCTTTAATTAAGCAGCCTTAAAAGAAGCTTAAAATTAAGTTCTATAGCTAACTTCAACAACTTACTTTCCAGTTGGTTATGCAAGGATCCTTCATGCTTAATTTTGGACAACCCTTAACCCAACCTTTTCATTTATATCATTTTCTATTATTTGTAATAATAAATTAATAACAATGTCAACTCGGAGTAAACCAGTTGGTCTTCATTATTATAAAAATTATAATAAATAGCAATTTTTAATACTTATTTTTAATAAATGTCACATATATTAAGTAATTATTATTATTATTATTATTATTTAAAATATTAAGTTAAGATTACATATTTGCTTTTATATATAAATTAATATGTATTTTTACAAAAATTGTGAATAGAAAATACGTGTATTTATTTATATAATATCAATAAATATACATATTAAAAAAATATAAATTACACAGTTAATATCTTAAACTTATTTACATTTTCTTTAAAAAAACTTATTACATTTTATTATAATAAAGTTATAAAAAGTGGAATATAATAAGTTGCTCAAAAAAAATATTTTTGTAAAATAATCATTTTCTTTTTTATGAGAATAAAGTGATAATATTATGCAACTAGGATTCACGTATTGCAAGAAATGACTATAAATAAAATTTAAAATAAAAAATAAAGTATATATTATGTAACTTCATTTATGATCCAAGTGACTAACTTCAGAATTTGAAAAACCAAATTTAGCTCAATAAATAATTACTTAAAGTATACTCTAAAATTACGACTGAAATATATAATAACCTATATAGGATTTATTTGCCTCGTGAAGATAATATAATGTACCAAACGTCATCGATTTTGGAAGGAAAAACGTTGTCGTTTTGACGGTGAATTAGTTGCGTTATTTATTCTATATTTTCAAAGGAATTAAGAATGCACTTCCCGTGTCCCTCACATATGCAAAAGTCTTAAATTTGTAGCTATTACAAGTAATATTTATTTTTCCATTTTTATCCCTCCATAAAAAAGTATTTCAAAAATTAAATGTGAGATGACATAGTCAAATTAAAATTAGTACATATTGTATATAATATTAATTCTAAATTAGGTTGTAAATGAAGCTAATCATTCTTCAATATTTCATGATATTGATAAAAGGTTGTTTAATTCAATCTATTATATTAAACGAACTAAACTCGAACTTAATTTTTAAGTTTGTGAAATGATGAAGATGAAATCGAATTCGATTCTGACGTGGATTCATGCACTAGCAAAGTCATAAATTATATTGTTTGAGAAGATCCCCAAACTTGTTCTTACGAAAATGTTGGTTTTGGACAATTACATTTAATTATTTTTTCCCGTGGCACTCTAAAGCTAAAGTGACACCGTTTTGAAAAAAATAATGATATTTAATTAAATAAACTCGAGCCTAACAGATGTTCAATACAATTTGAGACAAGTCCAATAATGGTATTATAATATGGTAAATTATTTTAGTAATAAATCTCTATTATAATTTATAACAATTCACATCTTTTTTTTTTCTCCTTTAATTTTATTAAAAGATTAGTAAATCAGTGTGTTATGACTCTGAAAGTTATTGCAATATCTAGTTTTTGAGGATGTGAAAATACTCCGGATGTAAAGAACCCCATTTTGATAGTGTTAAACTCAACTCATTTGAATATGACTCAAAAAATAAACAAGTCGACTTTCAAGCTTAATCAATAAATAAGTCGAGATCGAGTTTGACTCACGAGCTTATGGACCTTGTGAATTTGGCTTATTAAATCTATTCACGAGCTTAGATTTATAACAAAATTATATGTCATTTTGACTTATTGAGGTCGAATCTAGTACGTTTGAAATTATCAAGTGAAACCCGAATCAAATTCAAATTTGGAAATGTTTAAACAATTCAACTCAAGCCAGCCGAATGCATTTCAAATTATTGAGTTATGTCTAAAACAAAACTTGACTTTAGTTGTATTTAAACGAATCAAATTCAAACTTCATAAAAAATCAAAATTGAACTTAACCTATTTCTAAACAAGCTAAGCTTGAGTGGGAGCTCGAGTTTGATTAGCTCCGCGGATGAGAATTCAGCTCCACATAACTCATCTGGTAACTCACGCTACCCTAATCTCGTTTCAAATGCTATAGATTTTTCATGTTTGATATATATCTTATTTTGGGTAAATATGATTAGCATATTATACTTAATATTTTCAAAGAAAATCTACAAAATCTAATAACTAATAATTAATCAATAATCACTTGAGATTTTATGTTGGCTATCGAGAATATCTACAACCAATGTGCTTTGGGATTTGCTTATATTCATTGAATTTCACCCCCATTCAATTTTATTTCATTAAAACTAAATCCAATTGTAGAGCAAATATAATCAAGAATTAATTAAAATTTAATTCTTAAAACTCTAATTTACATCTTGAGCTCATGCATTTTATTATTAGCAAGTAATTAGGGTTTTGGATCACAAAATTTATGCTTAATAAAGATTGAAATCGCTAAAACCAAGGTAGAGATCACATGCATGCATGTTTCCATGATGCTTCAAATTAACTTAATAATAAGAAATTAATATAACAAGGCGTAAAAGAATGTTTAAATTCTCACTTTCACCACACGGTTCCTTCTATTAACACCAAACCTAAAAATTGCAAAAGAAATATAATATTTACCTCCAACTTCACTACTGTATATCATATATTATTATGGAATTTATCCAGCCTGGCATTGTTGGTAATGCCACGTGGATGAACCCAATAAACTAGTCTATATAAAGATCACAAAATCCCACTTCATATCATGCCTCATTAATCCAACCATCTTACACATGCAAGCTTAGTGCAGCAGAAATAGAGAAAATGAGAATACTAAAGTTGACATTTTTCTCATTCCTTATTCTGGGATTAAGCTTTTACATAGCAAATGTGGAAGCAGCCACCTCCTTGCAACCTGTAAAGCTCAAGTACCAATTTTACAAGCGGTACACAACGTGCCGTTACGCAGAGCAGTACATTAGGCATGAAGTAGAGAAATTCTGGAAAAATGATAAAACAATTACTCCTAAACTGTTGCGGTTGCTCTACTCAGATTGCTTCGTTACTGTATGTGTTTCTTGATTCGTAAAACAATTGATTTTTCGTTTATATTTCTTCTATTGCTAACCCTAGACTCATTTTAATCTGTAAATCAGGGGTGTGATGCATCAATTCTTCTCGATGGACCAACTTCAGAGAAGACTGCACCACAAAATTCAGGGCTAGGTGGATTCGCATTCATTGACGATATCAAAACTGTTCTTGAAGAACGGTGCCCTGGAGTTGTTTCTTGTGCCGATATTCTTAATCTGGCTACTAGGGATGCTGTGCATATGGTGAGATTCTATAAATCCGACCTTCATTACTACTGTTCTAAGTAAAACTACATATCATCAGACTATTATCTTCCACGTAAATTCACAATTAATGCTCAAATCTACTTCTTTTCTTTCCCCTTGACTCCAGAAAGATGAAATGAGACCGATCGACAAAATCCAATAATCATTGATCTGATACCTACTTTGCATTAATCAAGATGTTATATTACTATTAATTATTAAACTGGGAAAAAAGAAAAGAAGTATAATTCTGATTGATAACCATATTCCTGATGCATGAATGCTAATCCAATGAACCACAACAGGCAGGTGCACCGTCTTATCCTATATTCACAGGCAGAAGGGATGGAATGACATCAACCGCTGCATCAGTCGACCTCCCACCACCATCCATCTCATTGACAGCGGCAATGGCATACTTCAAATCCAGAAACTTAGATGATCTGGACTTTGTAACTCTACTAGGTATGAATCTTATCACCAAAAAAATCATTAATATCAAAGAAACTAATCTGCATCACAATTCTCCTTAGCTAAAAGCAGCTGGACTACTGAAAATGATGTCTATTTTGTGTGTATCAGGGGCACACTCGATGGGCAAAACCCACTGCCATTATGTTGAGGACCGTTTGTACAATTACAATAACACTGGAAAGCCAGACCCATCGATGGACCCAGCATTTGCAACAGAACTGAGAAAGCGGTGTCCAAAAAGAACAAAGAAGGGCCAATCTGATCCACTGGTGTTTCTAAACCCAGATTCTGGCTCTGCCTACAAATTTACAGAGTCCTACTACAAGAGGTCATTATCCTACAAATCTGTACTCGGAGTTGACCAGCAGTTGGTATACAGTAATGACACCCTACAGATCACACAAGAATTTGCTGGTAATTTTGAAGATTTAAGAAGGTCATTCGCTTTGTCAATGAATCGGATGGGAAATATCAACGTTCTAACTGGAAATGCAGGAGAGATTCGCAAACATTGCCGGTATCCAAATAAGAAATAAACAAACAACACCTGAGAAATTATCTTGTTAAGGGTAGATTTACCAACTTAAATATACTGGAACTATGATAATTTAAATTATTTTGTTTTGCATAAGGGTATAGAAAAACCCAAGAATAAAAGACATGAATCTGTAAAATAAAAAATATAGTACAAATCTATAAACTTGAGTTCAACATTCAGACCCTCTACAGTCATGTATAACTTGTCTCCAAAAAGTTTTTGAGTTCTCTTTTCATTCTCATATTAAACAAAATGACAGGGATCAAAACTGTCCATATTGTCAGTACATGATTTTCTCTCTAAATATATGGTATAATAAATTTTCGATGGAAAAAAGAGTACAAAATATGTATTTGCCTAACCTGTCAGAAGTGTTCATGGCAATCAGATGCACCAAAAAGGAACTTGTTTGATCTTTTTGATTCTTCCAATGCCTTCAGAAAGGGGGAGGAAAACTATCAGTACAAAAGTAGAAAACCAGCAAAGGAAAAAAAAAATGACAGAACCACAATTAAGCATCAACTAAAACGCCAAAAATGCCAATAAGCACAACAAGTCAGATAATGAGATAAACACCTCAGCAGTTAAAATAATAGTTAATCATAGACATCAACCGATTAACTGAACGGTGCTGGTAAGCTTCTTTTGGTTATGACTCTTTAAGTTCTGTGCCAATCTTCTTTGATCTAAATATAATTACATAACAGAATAGCAACACACAAGCACCATCGAGTATAATCAAGAGTGAGATGCACCATTAATCACTAAATACAATTTATCTTTGATCATTATACTTGAATTTGTTCCACTATCATAATCTTCTCATATAATTCGACATGGTAGCACCAATTAGAGGGAGGACCAGCTGTTTTAGATGAGACCACTCAGTATATTCAATTTTCAGGCAGTGTTACTGTTTACTAAAGCATAAGCAATTATGGTTATGATTACTCTAATGCATAAGTGGTAATGGAATGTGAAATAATTTAATTAAATGCATTTTTATGTTCAATTCTGACTTACCATTAAAAAAAAAGAAAAATCTAAGTCTGTTGATGAAGTAAAATGATGCTCAAAGTTCAACGCAAATGCTGCATTTTACTAAAAATAATCAGGAAATAAGTCCTCGGATTCAGATAAATGAAAATACAAAGAAGGGATGAGTAGGGCTATGACATGGAATGGAACAGAATAAAAAACAAAATAATATGGGAATGAAACAAGTATTCCTATTCCTATGCTTGGTACATTGCATAAAATAATTCTGATTTTTATTCATTCTTTTGGTTATAACAATGAAGCTTGAAATGTGTTATTACTGAAGAGACTGAAAAACCATGATGAGGACATATTTTAATAATTTGCAAAAAAAAAAGAGAACACATCTGGTAGGGAAAAATTCATTCGCTGCACTTCCAAACCCGTCCAAAGAAATTTCATATCCTTGTTTATTCCTTTCCTGTTCTCCTTTCACCTCAAGCTAGTTAATAATACCAATCACTTCCATGTAGTGAACAAGGCCTAAATGTCACACAAGTGATGGACTGAAAAAAAGCACCCAATTTGTAAATGTCCTTTCAAATATTAACTTCATCATGACAATCACTGATGTAATTTACTTTGAGCTTCAACTAATTTATAAAAACCATAATGTATGTTCTCCCACACAAACAGGTTACTGCTTTAAAATCAAAATGTTGGATCTTCAAATTTATTTTTAAAACAAGTCATTATATAAATCAATACGGCATGCCTTTCTCAACAAAGCATTTAGTCATTTCAATTTTCAAAACGAAGGGAACCTAAGCAATGAATTAGGCACCAAACCTTAAACAAATGTATAAGCTAACAACATGTCAAAAGATTGCAAAATACAAACAATGGCTGCCCTAATGTCTGGACTTGGATATCATTATCCACACCCTAGTTTTACTTTTGTTTGAGAAATTGATAAACAAAAAAGAGGATGGTAGGAAATGCATTCAGCAGTACGAAGGTTCAGAATAGAGGATCAGGAATTTTCCAGTATGTATATAAAAAAATTTGAAATAAAAAGTACAAATAAGGCATGTATACCATCAAAGCGATAGCAAATCAAAATAACACATCACAAAGTTGATATTTTTATCAATAATCATGTTTACAGGACTGCAGATGGTCTGGAATTAACCAAACAAAATGTACTTTTCATCTTGTTCCGTATACAGTGCAATTTGTCCCAAAAAATCTTGCTTCTTTTCTTTTCTGGTGCTAACTCAATATTTGATCTAATTAATGTTTTTTGCCAGTTCATTTTCAGTCTTGATGTCAACAGTAGTGATGCAAAGAGCAGAAACATGACACTTAAACATACACTCACACCATTGATAAGCACATATAATTTCTAAGAATTGTAATGGATACGAGGTTGCAACAGCCAACAAGGACATACCTCAACAAGTTACCAATATTTACTTACAAAAGGGTGGCTTAAAAAGAACCCAGATGTCAGACAACAGTACATTTTTACATGAACTTCAGAATTGCAATAAGAAGAAAGGCTGTATCATAACCACACAGTAGTTACCTCACAAAAGTTAAGGAGATGAAAAGAGTACAAAGAACTGAACTCTCTGAATAGCAGCAGCACACAACTTCATTGCAGAAGATCCAAAGCTTTTTTCAGTGACAATAAAACTTAGCACCAGGCACAGTTAGATTGCTACTCAGTAGATGTGCATAAGAAGCACCAGAACCTAGTTGCCGTTTTGAGCTGCAGGGCTCTTGCTTTTTATTAGCTGTTCAAATAAAAATTTAGTTTCACAAAAGGAGGCCATAAAAGGGAAAAGGTAGCCATTCAGGCATAAATGAAAATGGTATTTCTAAGGGAAAAAGTCGAAAGGGGCTTTAAGAGAATACAACCATTCAATTCAGATACAGAAAAAAAAAAAAAAAAAAAAAAGAGCATCTAACCTTGTAAAAATACTTCTTGCGAAGTTTAATAGCTGTGCGTATGCATCTCTTGACATGAATCTTTGGCAGTTTATCATTGAAAATCTACAGGGGTTTGCACATAAAGGTCACAAAACAATAATAAAATGGTGAAAAAGATATTAACTGAAGATATTTTGAATGCTGTGCAAAATCGATAATTTTGTTTGACATGAGAACCTATGTTCCAGACAATACAACTCAACAATCTTTATCCTTGTACATAAAAGTCAACATAGTTATCATAAAATATATTACAAGGTTGTTAATATGCCATTGCCAACTGCTAAGAACTCAATTATATACCAACTACACTTTCAAGCCTTTTCTAGATTTTTTATTTTAAAACCATTATACACAGACAGGCCAAACTAGCTTTAGGCGGTGTGCTACTGCACCCCCAAAGCTAGTGAAAAAAAAAAGGTTTATATATAAGCTAATATATTAATTTTTCTTTGTAAACTGAATTCATAACAAAATTAGTACCCTCACAACTGATACTGGACATTATTTCACCTAAAGTTAACCAAATCTTAACACCCACAAACTTTCATTCCATGAACAGAGACTGAGCAAATTTGATACGAATCTTTTTTGCAATAGTAAGTAGTTATATGAATACACTTTGGTATTTATGTTATTATTGATATTTTTAAGCTTAATAAATTGCTATTATATTACTAGTGTTTTATGTATATAATAAAGACTATATACAACAGTTTTTCAATTACTATTTGTCAAATCATAAACATTATTTTCTATAGAACTTTTAGCGTTGATATGAAAATATTGTTAGTTTTATGAAGAAAAGACTCAAACAACTGATAGATACTAAAACAACAATTTTTATCAAACCGACCCTAGATTATTTACAGGCATTTGCATTTTGCAACTTCCAAACTTAACACCCCTGGGTTTTAAGGTCTAGTTTCGCCATCATACCTGACTACAAATTCAGAAGTAGATTATGCTATACCAACTTGTGACACATTACTTCATCAAAGACAACAGACAAGGAAATTACATGTGCAAGAAATGGATGTGAAAAATTGAGGATTGCTGATTTTTATCCTAAAAACTGCGTATATAAATTAGAGGAAGCAAATATAGAAGAACTTAGCATTAATGCACCTGCCTTAATCAAATCATCAATTGAACGAGTCTCTCTGATGATTTTATGACGATTCATGATAAGAATTGCTGCCACGCAGAAGACAGGTAATTCATCATCCCCATTTCTAGTTGATGATATCATTGTGCTAATCTGCATATGGTCACTTCTTGACCAAAAATTCCTTGTCAAACCACAAAAAGGATGAGTTGATGCTGACTTCATTGCAGTGCCCTCAGAAATGGAGTGCTCAATATTTCCATGCTTCATTTGTGATGCATCACTTGAACTACCACTAACGTTTTCTGAGCTTTCTTCACTCACTTCCACTACAGGATCACTGGGTAGATGTAGCACTAGTGCCTCCAGGCAGTTCTCCTCTAAATCACAGGCCAAGGATTCATCAAAATCAGCAGCCCACATCATCTGTATTAAAAAGATGTCATAAAAGTCAGATCCATTACTCTGAAAGTGAAGCCTACAATCTATCATCATTTCATGTGCTTCTGTTTCCACAAACAAGCATACGAAACCATGCTCATCAAAATACAACACTAGGATGTCTTCAGCACCAGCAAAACACAAAATTATGGCCAAAACGCATAAATTCAACAAACAGACAAAGTTACATTAATAATTCTCTATGCTGAATCAAATTCAAGTTAATGTACATGTAATTCTTGCAAGAAAATACCTCTTATCCGAACCATTAAAAAAATGGCAATCTTTTCTCAGCTCTTTCAATTAGTGTCTAAGAAACAATATTGTACCTGGAACTCAAGCATGAGCATAGTTCATCGTTAAAGCAGGATTTCGGTTAACCTCAGTGACATTGATTTCAAACTGTTTCCAACCTATTCTAGCATGAGAGTCCAGTTTATATCAGGGAACAAACTACGAACTTCAAAAGAAATTGAATAGAAATTGTATCTAGCAAGCATAATCATGATCCCTAATGAATTTCACTAAGATACCACTTATCAGAGATGAAAATTCTACTCTTAAAGTCAAGATGATTTTGGGGATGCAAAGTTAGATTCTTCATCCAAAAAATACGAAAACCAAGCACATAACTGTGTGATGTCATGTTCGAAAGGCCACAGCAGGTAGAAATTTGACATATTAAATAGATCATGCATCTCATTTGTAATTTCGTATTACTTGAAAAGGTTGCATTTGTGTGCATGGATTTTGGCATTGTTTAATGACTTTGAATGCTCTTAGGTGTTTGTACTTTTTAAAAATTTCTAAGTTGGTGTCTAACTGGAAATTTTTTCAATTAAGTGTCTGAACTACAATTTAATTTCCAATTAAGTGTATTTACGTAATGTGGCGTCCAGAGGTGCCAACTAGTCATACAGGTAACAAGCCACACAAGTAAAATCCAAATCAGCTAAAAGACCAAACTCATGTGAATTTCCGGTGAAAATAGGAGATATTGCAAGTATGGCCACAAATCATCTTCTCCCCCTTTCAAACTTTAAGAAAAGAACAGCCACCACACCACCACCACCACCAATATTCAATAGAGAGTTTATTCCTTTTTCAGTTAATCCATCGAAGAACTTTGAATACTTGGGTTTTCAGGCGTCCATCATTTGGCAATAATATAATTTATTACCATGTTATTGTATGATAACTTACTAATAGTAATCAATTCAGAATTGACTAAAATAACAAGAAGCAACTTTGCATTAAAGTCTACCCTTTAACAGGCAATAAATCAAAATAATCATGAGTTGGCCACTCCCATTAATTTTCCAATCCTACCACTCATTTGATCCTCCATTCACTCAAACAATTGCCAGTTGACCACCATCACAGCACAAAACTTCATGTCTGAGAAAACAACAATTACACTTGCAGCTCTGCGTTTATCTATTAGTTTCAAATCAGAAAAAAATAAAGGGCAAAAAGATAGTGCAAAGGGAGAAATAACATGAATATTAGAATTCTGAAAACTCTAAACTGTATGGTTTTGTGCATCCAGACCATTATTTCGAAACTCTCTCTTGGAGTTTCTGAGAGAAGACAAACAATAAGCAATTAGGAACTTGTGAATTCGGGACAAATTATTTCAAGCAAAAGTGAAAAGGTAACTCACTTCTCTTTCCAATGAACAGAGAGAAAATGCTATACAGATACATACAAATTGAATGCCTACTTCCAGAATAATCCTAATCAAAATGATAGTTAGCTTTTCATGCAAAGCAACTACTGGATTAGAAGAGAAAAAAATTTAAGAGAGTCAAAGGGGAGTAGGAGAGAGAGGTTGGTTATGGAGGCTGAGACTGGTATAACAGCAGTGGTCTCATATACCAAAATGATGACAGTTTAGGGCATTTATTTATACACTCCTTCTAATTGCATGGGGAACTACCTTGCTTTTTTTTTTATCTAACAGATTTTTGGCTAATGTGGCATGTGAAACACTTGATCAGTAATTAAATTGCAGTTCAGCCTAAACACATTTTCTGTTCAGACACCAAAACATAAAATTATAAAAATTACAAACACCAAATTTGTATTCATCCTGAAATGAATTGCCACATCTGGTTGCCTAACACTTACCACGACAATATGTAGTCTGGTACTTATCCACAGATGGTCATTACTTTCTATGGCAACATACAGAATCCATGACATTTTTAGAAATAACCTTGAAAGTGTTATAGAAACATGTACATCTTATGCCCACTTTCCCATAATACAGATAACTGCACACTGCACCATAGCATTATAATTCCAAAAGAATATGAACAAACACCAAAAGCCACCTCATCCTATGATATTCAGGCATCTATTTACATTTGAGAACTGGGTTCCACTACACAAAGTCCAAAAAAAGAGCTCCATAAGCAAATAAATTTTTAGTGAAGGATGCAGGGAAAGGAAAGGCCAGGTCAGAAGGCAATTCCTTCTAACATGTAAGAATTGAGGTCACAATCACAATCTTGTCAGAAAACACAACAATATGAAATTAGCAGCAAAAAGAAAAACAGAGCCACATCAATCTAATGCTGCAAAGCTTCTGCATCCAAACAAAATCAATGTGCAAACAAAAAATTAAGAAAATATAAATGAAACTGCTGTAACTTCTATGAAGAGAAAGTAAAGCCTACAAACCTCCCACATCCTAAGAGCCTCATTAAAAGATAACTCCCTGCGGAAAAGAACCATCAGCATTCGAAATGCAAAATGCAGGCTTTCAGCACCTATATGTGATAGGTGTGCAAACATTTCCCTATCTGTAAATTCCAAGATGTGCCACAATGCTTGCAACTGCTTCATCACTCCAGTCGGTCCTTCCATCCGAAAATTTTCACGCTGAAAATGTGAAAAGACATTTGTTAGAGAAGAACTAAAACTATCAACTAAAACATTCCTTTGAAGCATGGTAATACCATTCTCCTTAGAAGCATCTCAAAGCACCAAAAAGCATCAGCATCATCCTTAAAAAGCACAACAAAAGGAGACAGCAAATCACTCATACCTAAAACAAGAAAACCAAGAAAATCAGAAAAATTTTGTGCTTTAAAGTTTCAAGCACAGAATTCAGTCCCGCAGAATTTAGAATACTTTTGTTTCTCTATTATAATACTCCTTCCGTTAAATATAAGCCTTTTTTACATTTTGGGTGCTCTGAGATATAAGCCTATTTATATATTTGTACTAGTATTAAATGTTATTTTTCCAAGAATTATCCTTCATAATGAGGAGAGTGAGTGTTTTGATTATATTAAAACAAAGGTATTATGGTTAATTTAAACAAAATAATTATAAATGAGAGGAATTTTAGAACTTCTTAAAATATGTGTCATGTGAAATAGGTTTATAGTTTGGAACGGAGGAAGTATTTACATAACGTAAAGCATTCATCCAGAGAAAATTAGCAAAAAACGTGCTACAACCTTGACAGTAACCAGTGGCAGGATCCACCCACGCATAGACAGCAAGGATATCTGACATCCTGGCCAAGTTTTTCTTATCCTCGTAGAATTCAAGATGACTATCAGTTCGCACCACATCAACAACTGAAATACAAGATATGCTGGCTTGTTAGAAGAACACAAAGAAAGAAACTCATGGTATATATTCAGCCTCTCAATTAACACGAATTAATAATAGAATACTAGTTACCTATTCGATGCAAAGTCCAAAGCCATTCAGAGATTCTATCTTCACCAGCAGCCCCTCCTTGTGTTGTTGAGTTTAAATATTGTGTTTCTATGGCATCTGATATTCTTAATCTGTTCACTATTTCTTTGTCATACTTCTGATTATCAGACTGTGATAACTGTTTGTTATCATCATGACGAACTATTTCAATTTCAGAGTTGTGATGTGAACTATTGCGATTGTTAGATGGCAAACCATCAGATTCCATAATTAAATCTATGTTGTTATTAATTTGAAAACTATGCATTCTGTCATCTTTAAGTCTTAATTTTTGTTGTGCAGAAGGTTCGTTATCAAGTGCACAACATTCTTCCATACTTTCGCTTTCATGTTCAAATAAATCTGTGACAGGTAAAGGAGGAAAATCAAAAAAACTCTCTTCTATATATTGTGATCCATCTGCATCATCCTCTCTATCAAGGGAACCACCATTGCAAGGACCAGAAGCAGGAAAAAAACAAGATGAGTCATATGCTGCACTGTCTGTGCTTCCCCTCACACTGAGGAGCTCACCAGAATCACTAGAACTTTCCCTTTCACATGCATAAGATGTTTCTGTACAAGTATTATTCCAATCACTATAATTCTCAAATTTGTTAGTCATATTAATAGAAGTTTGTCCACTGCTGACTTTAGCTTCTTCTCTCCCTTCATCCTTAGATGATGTTCTCATATCCATAACTTTGGACCCCACAACATATGCAAGTACACCAGTTCCTACACTTGAATGCATCATTTGACATTGCTTGATCAGGTCACTGTAGCGCTCCCTGCATGAATAGTTGCATAAAACTCTTTCATACTAACATAATACTTGGAGATTTTGACAACATTTTTTTAGGCTAAAACAGATTAATGCACCAAATTTCAAATTAACAAGCTTAATCCACATGAAGGTAATTCTTAGAGAATACCTATATGTCAATATGACAGTCAACAATCATTCAAAATACAAGAACTTAAGAAAGCAAACACAAAACAACAGAATCTCTTGTATTATTTCCATCATTAAAGCCCTCAAAGAAAAATTATGTTTTTCATCATCAAAAAAAAAAAAAAATCAAATAAAGGGATAATTGTAATCAATCAAGACTTCAGTATGAAAATTCAGATTTTTCTTTCTATTCAAGAAGTTCAGGACTTAGGTACTTGATTAGTGCATTTTCATTTTGATTTGGAATTTTCAGAAAATTCTTTATATATAATTCATCTAACTTACTAGTTTCAGGGTTATGAAACCAAATACAAATTTAACTCATTAAATTTTTAAGTTTCTGATAATGAAACTTTGTTGCTGGGGAAGGTCCACGAGCCTAGTTTTCTACCTCTTCATTTCTCTCTTCTCCTATCAATTTAAAGCTGGTCCTTTTTTTCCCCGTTCTGCTGCTACAGTACCTCATGAACTGTTCATATCCAGATAGAGACTCCATATTCTTCCATGTTATCTGTCTAATACTCTAATCAGCTACAATTAAGTTCTTAACTTAAAGTCTTAAACTCCCTTTGTTCCTTAGTTCTGCCCAGAAACTCATCAACAACAGAGATTTGCTCACCACAAAAAGTATTAACATCAGCTATAACAGAATTTATTTGATTTAAGCCTATTATATGGATGCACGCAATGCAGCCAAAGAGATATGCGCTCAAAAGAAATATATTAGGAAAACAACTGAAAACAAAAAAGCTTAGACCTCCGGGCTGTTCTCAGCTGCTTTCGATACTCAGCAGTGCTGCCCAGTGCATAACAGCCAAGTAGAAATTCCCAGACTTCTGCTCTGATAGATGGATCCACACCCTATCATATGGAGCAAGCAAGCAAATATAGTTATTACAGTTACATTACATGGGAGATCAAATGCAGCCCATATTCCTCCTTATAGATGTCATTTTCACCGGCTTTTAATTATGCAAAAAGAACAGAGAAGAAGTGTTTGGAGAAGCAAAATGACAAACGCCTACATTGTTATGCAATATAAAACCAGCAAATGCAAACACCGCTACACAACTTGAAAGTTGAAACACGCACATATGCGCCCACACACAGAATTCCAAAATAGCATATGCAGCAAGTATTCCATGTTGAGGGTGATTATCATAATGACTCTAAAGGTGAATGAAACATATGCAAATTTCTATGAATAGCAGCTCAAAATTTTTTTAATCCAAAAATTCAGACTTCAACAAACTAAGCAACAATGCAAATATAAACAAATATATAGAGAAATTAATAGGGAGGTTTTACTTTCAAAGTACCATGTTGAAACACTAAGAACTGCAATGTGAACTGTGAAGTATTGCCGTGTTTAAAGACAGAAACTTCACAATGGGAAATATAACAATTTTTAGTATGTCAGGAAAATTAAGGAACCGTGTTGGAAATTGAGAACTAGGAAGCATCTCCATGTTCAAAGTGCAAAATAACATATTCTCAAAATGTTGGGAAAATTTCAGAACATGTGCTATAGTACCATTTCACTTCTGGGGCTCTGATAGTTTTCTTTTTTATCATTTCCATGAACTTACTTTTCATAGTTATCATTTTAATACCAGTTTTAGCTAAATTACAACATAGTGCTGAAATAAATAGTGTCCATATGCTACAATACAATACAACAATGAAGTTTGGGTATTATACCATGTGTATGACACCCAAGAGAGGACAAACTGGCATCACATCATGAAAGAACAAAATAATGCAGCATAACATTTACCAAATGCAAGGATATTACAGAAAAACAAATGTAACTTTATACAAATTTTAGGCACATCCCAACGTTGTTATTGAATGAAATTGAATCTATAATTAGTTAATTTACTACTAATCAGTAAAAAAAGATAATTAACTTAGACCAGAAAAAAAAAAAAAAAAGACGACCTACAAAAGAACGTGCAAAACCGAAGGGAATGTCTTTGGAGATTTCCCTAGATACAATTACTAATAGATATTCCACAATACAAATCATGCTATGGACAATTTAAATTTAAAATACAAAATATTATGCTTTCCTCTTTGTTTATTTATTTATTTTTCCCAATAAGTATATGCATTCAGACAGAATATTAATTCAAGACAACAGAAACAGTACTGCTTCAGAATATCAATTTTTCAATTGCATAATAATGAAGAACAGGCAAAGCTTAATCTGAGATAGGAAACATTCAAGAGAAACATGATAGGTGCTTCAATTCGCTTTGAACTTCCATAATAAGCACCAAAAAGTCTACAAAGGCAATAAATAGCATTAACTAACAAAAAATTTCACTATCTGAAAAGATAGCAACCATCTATTCAGTGCTAAAAAATTATCTGCAAGAATTCTTCAATCATCTGCTATTAGGAATTGTTTACACAGCTAGTTTAGCCTCACTCTCTTAATGATTGCTTAATCTTTCTTTAAAAATATTTAGCTTGACAAATTTGTTAATTCAATAGAGCCAGAATGGCCCAAAATGTTTATGACTGAGATCATAATCTTTTAGACATTATAATCCAAATTTAGCTTATGCTATATATTATACAAATACTAACTCAAAAGGAAAAAATCCACATTTAAAGTCAAAAAGATAATAAAGCATAAAGCAGACTAGAATTGCTTAAAAATCAAAATTAAAAAAAAAAAATCTTAAACGACTTTAGCATGTGTAAGAAGACGCCAAATGCTTATTGGAATCAAGTAGTCATGCTAACTGAACCCAAAAAAAAAAAAAAAGAATCTCACGCTCTCTCCCCTAGTTGGCAAATAACAATAAACCTCACCGCGGAAAGAACAGGTGAAACATAGCATGCCAGAATAGCTTGGGACAATCAGCTAGAAATGAGTTTTACAATGGTGAAACACATACCCCAAGAACAATCAACTTGAGTGCTTTCTGAAAACCAGAAACTTTCCCATCACTATCAAATGTTGCCTGCCACTTGTCTGGTTTAAGCATTCTGCTTACCTGCCTCATTGCATAATCACATGTAAAAAATTTATATAAGCAAATGAAAACTGGTCATCGATAAAATTAATCTGAATCAAATCAATAAAACTGGAAGAGAGAGAGAGAGAAACTCCATCCAAATTCCATAATTCTTACTAGATTTAGAGTGTTTTTCAAACTCCAGAAACATAATTAGAATTCCCCAGAATATGATAAAATAACTATTCTATTATCCCTATGTTCCAGCATATATTAAAATCATTTTACATCAACAGGACAAGGATGTAGGACACGATCACAGTTAATTAATCTTAGAAATATCCTACAATACAGAAACCGAGAAACTTTCTGCAATTTCTCACTTATTTATGAGCTAAAGTTCTCTTACTTATGTCTCACATTATCTTGTTTCTCTTATTGCCCACAATATCTCAACTTCAGCTGAATTCAATATGTACACTCTCAGCCTTCGAAATAAACCTTCAGCTGAACACAATATGTACACTCTTACTTATGTCGCACGCGTGTTGGGATGGGCAAGGCGCGAGAGCAATTGGCCATAATCTTTTCACAGCTGATAATACTTCCCTTATTTCTTTCTACTCTTGTATGAGTGGCAATTAAAGATGTGTAACCCAGGGCACCCAAATGTGATATTATTAACTCTCTACACAGGACTCACTGCTCAAAGTCTCGCATCATTTCCGAAACATCAAAAGAAAAATTTTCAAAGAAGAAGAGGAAAAGAGAAGTGACAATCAAATCTATAATTTGAATAAACCATGTATATTAACCTACAAAATTACAAATCATAAAATGAGAGAATCAATGAAATTAAAAATCTTGATGAAAGAATCTTACGGCTATAACAACCTTTATAGGTGACTGAGAAAGACAAGGCTCCCCAATTTCGCGTACAATTGATCCCACTTTCTGCAAATTCACTGTTCCGGCTTTTGGACAACTCCATTGCTTCTCTTCTCCAAAAGACATTTACAGTTCACGCAAACACACATACACACACACTCCACCTACCTAATTTAATCTCTTACTACAATCACCCAAAGAAACTCAATTCCAGAAAAGAAAGGACTGCACAAAGAGGCAACGAAGCACGTAAGCTAAACAGAATAAATGCCGTCTAAAAACCAACATGTGATTGCAAAAACTTGAATCATCAGCAACAATATGCACAAAGCAAGTACAACAGCAAGTATATCGAGCAGAAATTGTTAATAAACCTAATAATTAATACAGGTACTGAAAATACACACACAGACAATTTCCGATTAACTAAAATAAATAAATAAATTACATAATCAAACTCATTTCAACATATCAACTAAAAAGAAATCAAAAGCTCACATCCATTAAGACTAAACAAAAATGAAATTCAGATTAATAACTAGACGATGATGAGATGATTGATCTAAACAAACAGATAGCCATATACAAATAAAGAAATAGAGCACCTGAAGAAAGACAATGAGATCTCTGAAAATGAGAGAGCGAGAAGATGCGAAAAGGAGGAGCTCCTCCTTCGTCGCCATTAACAATAATCAGTATACATTACAAAAGGACAGTTTCTTCTTTCTTCTTCTTCCTTCCTCTTCTCCCGTCGTTGTTCTCCTGAAATTTTCTTTTTATTTTGGCTTTTTTTTTTTTATTGTTTGGAGTAAAGCAAGTATTAGTGCTTAATTAATAAGATTTAAAGCTGAAAATGATGTATTTAGAGAAGAATTTGTTTTCTATTTATGACGTAATGTGATTAATAGAACAATATCTATAGGGACGAACAAGTATTTTACTTTTCGGGAAATAAAAAGTAAGTATATTTTATAATATTAAAATAATTCCGGAAAGATACGTTAGGTTAGGAGGCCTGCGCCCGTTCAAAGCAACGAACAAAATCAGATTAAATATAATTAATTTTGATATATTGTCTCTTACTAAAAGTTATTTATTTATATATGTATATTATATAATATGATTAGATATCTAATTAATTTTAGTTTTGCAGAGAAAAATTGTCCTTCTAACAATGTTATACTAATTTTTCATTAAAACCTTAAAAATGGCATGATTACCTATTATATTTTGCCTATTGTTAAGGATCAATTTAGTAATTTACCATTAATACTATAATATTTCCTCAAACTGTCACATTAAATATGCATTTATTATGGATGGATAATGCGTAGTTTGGTTAGAAAATCAGTAGCTCTAAGCTTTAGTTGCTGAAATTCGCAATGAAACTGAGTCTCTGCTCCATCATTGATTTCCATCGCTTGATTGGTTGGACGGCTAGTATCAAAACAATATTAAGGCTATTCATGTCATTTTCTTTAAGGGAATTAACATAATATTGGTAAATTTTTTAAAAGGTAAAAACATCCGACAGAAACAAAGGAGACAAAATTATATTTCAAAACATAGTACAAGGTACATGACTGGGTTAGCCCGTTTGGCTTGCCTAATCCAACTTGCCAAAAGCCCGGACCGGTCCGCTATTAAACCGGAACCGGTCAAACTATGATTGAAACCGATCGGTCGGCGGACCGGTTCAGATTCAATATTTTTTCGAACAGTAACCGTTACGAACCAAAAACCGTTGTCGAACTATTCGAACCATTTAATTGAACCGCGAATTAACCGTTAAATTTTTTTTTTTTTTAAAAAGGACGAACCACCGATTAACCAAACTTGAACCGCCGGTTCGACAGGCTAATTCAGATTCATCTTCCTTTCGAACCGTGGTCCGGCGGACTGCGGCCCGAAACCGGCCCGTGCCCACCTCTAGTACAAGGATATATAGATTAAAGAAAAACATAAGGATAAAATTATAATTTTACCTGAAAACCAAATTTGCATGTACTCTCTACTTTTCCTCTTAATAAATGAAAGAAAAAAAATGCCTAGAACAAACCTATTACCTCCAAAGAGGCAAGAGAAACAATTCTGAGAAGGCAAGGCCACGAGTCATCATTAAAATTTTTCATTTTCAGAGCAACTCTTTAACTCAAATTACCAGTGGCACTAATTGTCAAATTCAAAAAATATTGTACACAAACACATTTAGTCATCACAAACAAGCAGACCTTTTTTTCTCTCATGTAACAATTTTTGGTTAAGTGTAAAGAATTTTTAAACAATGTATAACAGCAATCAAGGCAAACAAATGCCTAATATAATAAGCTTAAGGCTTCAGCTTTAGAGAAAAAAATGGAGAATATAGCACAAATTATTCAACTATCCAATACAAAATTTGATCTGCTTTTCCTTCTTAAGTGAACTGCAGCCCCATACTAATTGCTAAACTCTAACCATTGAATCGCGCAAAGCACCAAGTAAATCGTTGTTTCGGAATCTAACTGGTGATCAGTTTAACTTGACTGATTCAGATTGTGTGATTGATCACTCAACAAATGGGGCAAGGACAGGCCAATTGTCTTGTCCTACATAATGCCAGAGAATAGAAAAGTAATTAGCACAAAATAATTTCTTTATTGCAATTAAAGCAGGCAACCCCTTCCCTGGACCCTGCATAAATGCGGGATGCCTTCGTGCACTTGGCTGCCCTTTTTTTTTTAATTGAAGCAGGCAACTCATGGACCAGTCAGAACTGAATATAACATAGTAGACCACCGGAATGACAACTACATAGTTTAAGACTTTAATATTGACTGTAAACAAACAGGGACGGAGTCATAATAACCAACTCAACTTAAAAAGGGATTATGCATGATAGGAAGAACACAAAGAAACAAGGATGCCAAAACTCCGTGTAAGGATAAAACTGAGCCTTAAGGGCAGTGTTTAACATGGAGAAAATGTACGTAGCTACTATTTTTGGTATATTTTCTTAATCTAAAACCCAGTGTCTAATATGTATAGAAATTATGTCAAGGTCTTGTTATATATATATATTGGGATAAGAATGGCAGATGCATATGCGGGTTGAAGTGACCAAACTGAGAAATTGGCTAAAAAAATGTGAATTACCTGTCAGTCAAGCATTTTGCTGGACTTGTCGATATATTTGCAGCATCCAATCAGTATAACCACTTGTACCACCAATTGGATCCTCAAGAAGGTTTGTAAGGAGAAGGAAGCCTTCTCTGGGCTGTTCACCTTGTCTAACAAGATGGCACAGTTGATAATATGAATGATCACTTTCTCTTAATTTTCCAAGTATCTCGATTAATTTTCTAGACATTTCAGTATCTTGTCTCCTGAGTGTAACCTGATTCACATCACCATAAAGTCAATCACATGTAACCTTATAACAAAGCAGCATGGAAAGCAAAGGTCAACAAGGTATCCTAGAATAATGATCATACAATGGCATCTCTGATTGAAAGATCAAAATAAAAACAACAACAATAATAGTGGTTTTACACAATATCTTGCTTCATAGTTCATCTAGAAAACCAAATGTTTCATGGGGGTAAGAGGTGAAGTGAACAGTACAGGGAAAAAAGACAAATTTTTTCAGCCTTGACCTTTCACATAAGTTTAATGAGGATGAGAAGAAAACGTTAAGGTTAGACATGCCTCAATATCCTTCTTTTTTTTTTCTCAACTGATGCATAAACATCAGTTGTCTATCTTATGCTTTTGAGTATGTACATCCCTTTTTCACTTTGAATTGGCAAATAAAAACAAATCACTAGTGCTTGGCCTTTCTTATCCACAGTCGAAAAACTAAATTCCATTCCTCCCAAACTCAAAGATGCTTCAAATGAATGCAGAAATGATATGAGATCAAGCATGGAATGCTCTAATAAAACAATAACATACCTTTGATAACTCAGCCGCAGCATCCGGCCCAAGTAGATTCATAGCTATATCAGGTGAAAGCATTCTACCAAACCATAAGACAAAGCGAAAACCATCATCATGTATATAAAGGCCTCTAGAGTCTAGACTCTCTGTTGTCAGTGGTAACCTTCTTAAGTCAGTCTGCAACTCATTAGCTTGGGCAAAAGGCTGCAAACATGAGAATTAGATGCACCGTTAATCTTATACAAAATCCATCATCATCAATGTAGGTTGGAAGAAAATTTCTTACCTTCAAAAGTTGATCATCCAGACGAATCAAGCTAGGGTATAATAGTTTCAACAATTTCTTAACAGGTAATGCCATCATTGTAAATCCTGCAGCACAGCGCTCATCAAGCTGAACATCTGCATACCCTCCTCGGAGAGGGGTCGATTTACAAAGTGCTAATCCATACAATGGCAAGAACTTTAAGGAATCCGGATATATCATCCGGGACGTCAAACGATGCTGTCCAGCATATAGATTTCTGTATTCTCTCAAAGCTTTAACAATTCTTAGCTGCACAGCACTTCGTGCATCTTCCAGTTTATGGGACAATGTTTTTTCAATTGCTGCAAATCATTTCAATTTATTAAGAATAAAATATTTTCATGTCAATGAGAATCAAATCAAGATCCAGTTCAAACCTACCTAATCTAGAAAAAACAGATACAATAGCACCAGTGTCAGCTTGGCGATACATGTCCCCCAAATTTGTAACCACTGGAGCTGCGGCTGTATGTACTCTGATGCGCCTTTCTCCACATGATGCAGTGTATCTTAAAATGATTAAGAAAATTCCAAATCATGTTTTTTGAGAGGGAAACAAAATCCTACCAATTTAGACTAAGATAACCATCTAACTGAAACGGACCCAATAGGTTACTACACAGTCAATAAGGCAGGTAAGATGAAGCCTGTATCCAATATAATTTACAAACGAAAACACATGAAAGACTCAGAACATTTTAACATTACAGCAGCATCTCTTCTAAACTTCTTGAACAACCAGACAATAAAAAATGAATGACTCATAACCTAAGGGAAAAATAGGGAAAAAAGATTCTGGGTGACAGACTAGGATTTCATTCGGATTCTGACCTATGCATAAAATAAAACCTGTTATTGATTTCTTCAAACTAAAGAATAAAAGAAGCACATAATACAAAGGATACAAAAGTGCAACTTGGAAATATACAGTGGAAGTTGTCAACAATGTCTCCTCAAGTGTTAATTGCATTGCATATGCTTTGTCGCAATCAACAGCTGGAAGCGCTAATAAATCTGTGGACCTTAGCATAAAGTTTCCATGATAAGATGTAAACCTAATGCCTGGAACACAACATGAAAAGTGGGTAGCCATCCCTCATGTTAAGATGAAGAAACAAGGAAACCAAAATGGGTCAAGTATAATCTTTTAGAAACATAGACAGACCTTTTCCACATCTAATGCGCATGACTGCTTCCCAGGCAGTTTCCCTTGTAAGATCCCTAGCTAACTCGTGTCTCAATTTATCCCCATGGTTGGCTGATTGAAAGCTTGGATAATAATAAACTTGTCCTCCAGTATATTTAGCCAGAGTACCTACAAAGATGGAGATTAACTCATTTTACCAATTACTTACTCAGTACTCATACAAGTTAAGCAATTTTTATCATTATTCCCCAATATACAAATATATGAGAACAACAAAGAGAGAAGTAAAGAAACACTATAGCAATTAAGATTATACAACACCATTTCAAACACAATTTTATCTTGTATCAAATAACATCCTCAGCATATCCCTAAACCTAAAGCACAAAGCTTAAGGACTTGTCAAGAAGAGGGAAAAAAAAAAGAAAATCAAAATGCCCTGAAAAAATTTCAGTTAGATATTCTAAAAGCAGGATTATAGCTAGAATAATGCAACACAGCTTAAATTAATAGTGCATGAACTATCTTGAACAAGAGCCATGACTCCTCACAGGCTCGTCAATCATTTAGCAGATACAAACACCCAAAAGTATATCTCAATCTTGTCTCCATAAAATGTTGCACACATGAGAAACAGAAAAGTACCCACAATAATATTTAGCTTAAACACAATAAAGTGGGAGAAGAAAAATGTACAGTTAATATCACAACTATGACATGAAAGTAATACTTTACCTATAGAAGCTATATCAATGTACTTGTCACTGAATGCATATACATTAATACCAATCTGATACTTCGTAAAATCAGCAGCCATTTGCTTATAGAATGGATCCTCTGGCATTCTTAAAGTATGTTCTTTATCTGTTCCATAAACACGATTATCATCCCCTCGCAACTTTAAGCGGCCGACACCAAGAGATGGCATGGCATTCTGGAAAATCAGTAATTTTCCACCAAGTCGGTTCTGGGGGGAGAGGGGGTGTCAGAGAGAGAGAGAGAGAGAGAGAGAGAGGGGAGTTAGTACATAAAAGATCAATTACTACAAAGAAAGGAACAGCAAGAATTGTATTACAAACTCAAAAGACGAACAAAAAGCTATAATTAAATAATAGCTAAGAAAAGAAAAAGAAAAAAAAAAAAGATTAGTTAATGCCATTCTGAAGAGCCCAGAGATATGTAACCAGATTAGTTGTAATCATAGCTGAATGAAGAAATTCCCACAAAGCTAATTTTATTATGAACTCATTAGTTAATTCAAATGTCCCCAAATTGTTTATACCCCTTATCCAAGCAAATGAATATCCCAACAAAAAAGTTTAAAAGAATTCAATAAGCATCCAGTTAAGTTCACCAATTTTGCAACTGATATGTAATTATTCCAAAGGGTTTCAAATAGGATATTTAACCAAAACAAAGGTAAAGAGGCAAATGTGGAAACCATTAAGAAAAAAACATTAACATACCATAACCATGAATGCTGCTTTCAAAGCTGAACCAAAAGCAGATTCCACGTTCATATTGTCCTGAAACATGCATGGTAAACTATCTAGAAATGCTTCCACAACACTTCTTGACTCAGACAAATTAACAAGGAGATCGTCGGGCAATGGAACAAATATGTCATCCAAATCTGAGACCACCATCATCTGAGGCTGTGTTAATGATGACTGCACCACAACAAGAAGCAGAAAAAACAAAAATGATTCAACTAAATTGGCAGCTGAAATGCAGGAATAATGCATGAAGCCTCTCAGAGAACAAGCTTTTCAATACAATCACATCACTTACCTTCAAGTTGTAAAAATGAATCGTGCTGTCATAAGTGATAAATCCAATCTGCGTTCTAGGGAAGCCAGGTAAGTTATCCAAACAAGACTTGATAGTTTGGGCCGCAACCTACAAAGAGAACTCAAAGTCAAAGGCCAATGCAAGTTAAAACTTGAGATGCACCCAACTTCAGCTGACTATGAACACACATCACTGCCCTTGTATTAAATCATGCTGGAATTGCAATGAAATTAAAACAACCTACAGAGAAACATATTAAAATAATCTTATAAAGTAGCCATCCTTGCAATTAAACTAAAAGAACCTACAGAGAAACATATCAACATAATCTTACAAAGTAGCCATTCTAAAATATACCACTGTTGACTCAAGATGGTTGTTACAACGCTTTTATTTTCCTTCAGCTTTCATTTGCTGGCAATAATACCTAAAACGTTTTTTGAACCATGATTTCACTGAAATCAACACACAGAAGATGTATGAGTACATCATTTAACACATGCCAAAAAAACTGGCAACTCATCCTAGCCTGTATTAAGAATTCAATCCACTATACAAATTCTTGATACCACCACCGAGCAAAATACATTATAATTGTGGGCCTATCAGTTGACCAATGAAACTGCCAAATTCACAGATGCACCCTTAATTCATGTAAATTGCATGAAACATATATATGAATCAACAGCAAAACGTTTCTGGTTGAATTTTAGGGTAAGGTTTATCTGGAAATCTATAGCAGAAGGTTAAGAGGATTTAGTCATGTCAACTCCTTATCACAAGTACTTACCTCAATCATGCCACTTCTAACTGCAGGTAATGAAACGTCGATGAGAAAGAAATACAATGGTGGCATTGGAGGCCGTACCATGTACTCAGTTGGAGCAACAAACTCCACACTACCTTTTGTAAGCTCAGGTCTTTGATCCAAATCAATTCTTCTACCAGTGGCATCTAAATGAGCAAAATACTCACCAGGAACTGAACAAAAAAAAAGGAACAAATATTTCACCATTCTTGTAATAGGCAACACCACTATAAATTTCATTGACCAGGCTCAGCACATATCAAATGTGGACTAACATTTCCCATGCTTCAAGAGAAAAAGAAAATAACAATTACAGAAAAACCACTCTCTTTCCAATGGATACTTGAAAGCCTCGTGACAAAGCGGACTTCAAGAACAAATGGATTCCATTTGTGTTCTTCCATCAACTTTTCCGACCCTTTCAAGCACAGTGCAAAGGATCACATCAAATAAAGGAGAAAAGTGGACAGGAATAATCGTTTTGAAATTGTTTGACGACTGTCACTGTCAAGAATTTAATAGTTAGGAAAGGAAGGCTAGGAAAGAAATTGTCTAGAGATTTCAAAATCCTTGTGCAGGGAAAGAGGAGATTGAGAGGGTAAGGAAAAATGGGTTATTTCCTCCCACCACAATCTCTCCAAAAAGTAAAAAATGGAGGGAAAATAGGAAATAAAAGGAGGCAAAGTATATAGTGACAAATCTCTCCCACATTTTTCCTTCCAATCCTAATAATTGTGGAAAATAAGTAGGGAAAATGGATAGTATTATGTTCCTACACTTATTTTCTTTCAATTCCTTCCCAAGTATAACATTAGCATTTCACTTGCGTATAATTGAAAGCATAAACAAAACCACAACTTAAACATCATTCTAAGAAAACTTCAAGACTTTAAGTGTGTGTAAAGCAAATTGTTTCAATACTGTACAACTCCAAAGAACTAACAGATATGATTATATGAACAGGACAAAACTGTAGCTACAACAGAAAATTCAAACGATACCCAAATGTTATTAGTAGAACATCAGTTACAACAATAATCTGCAAGACTTTTACTCATACAGATGGTTTCAGGGAAAATTTTTTAACACATGCAGAAAATACACACTGGAATTTCACAAGAAATCTAGATTTACCATCATTAAGTAGAGAACAGATGTTGCATCGCCACTTCCTTCCAGCATCTGTAAATGCTACAAATGGATTCACATATGTGCGGCATCTTCTACAGCGAATAATTCCAGTTGAAACAAAATTAAGTACTGGTACCTCCTCCTGAGTACAGAAGAAGAAAAATAAACAATCAAGATGAAAGGAGGAATACTTTAATAAATTGAGCATACTCAGATTGTCAATTGACTTTGTTAGTAACTACACTAACCCCATCGGGAGCTTCAGCAAGAGGACAGACAACTGCTCCAAGAGGTAAATGCCACCTTGAAACTAAAGACTGAGAGTTTGGTATAGCACTGGTGGTAAGGCGTAGATATCTAGGATCGCAATTCATTGAGTATACATCACCAAGTGGAGTTGGCTCTACATTGCCATCCAATGGCCTCGGCAATGATTTTGGATCAAGTCCTGGATCAATCGATCCTGGGATAGACCCAATAGAGAGTGAGTTAAAATCCTCAGACAAGGCATTGATGCCACCTATGGGAGGTGTAGAACCTGGATGTTGGATTTGGTCCCTTGAATGTAAACCAAAAGGGCCTGCTACAGGAGGGGGCTGGGTAAAACCTCCCTGGTGAGCAGGAAAATTAGGAGATGGTGAGGGTGCAGGAGGTGCATAACTTCCTTGCTGAGCTTGAAAGGGGGTCTGTAATGGGGGGGCCTGTGACACTGGAGGAGACTGTTTTATATAACCAGGTAAAGGTGGCTGCAAATTGGCTCTGGAAGGAGGATAAGCTGAATCTGCCGGAGGAGGAACTAGGGGCTGAAAATTAGGCCTAGAAGTAAAAAATGATGAATCTGATAAAGCTTGAGGAATGTTTGCATTTGAAGGTGGAGAACCCATTGGAGCTGAAGACATCGGTGGTTGCGGGCGAAATGCAGGTTGTGATAATACTTGACCAGCAGGAGGTTGAAATGGAGGTTGCCCAATGGGAGGAGCTCCTGCAGGTGGAGCTTGAGGTGTAGAAGATAATTGTGGACTCGGGAAACGTTGGAAGGGCCCGACATTGGAAGGCATGTAAGATGGAGGAGGAGCAGGTCTAAAGCCAGAGGCTTGTGATCCACCTGCAGGCATAGAAGGCATTGTAGGTTGGGGAACTGCTGGTGGTGCAGGTCTAAAGCCAGGGACCTCCGATCCAAGAACAGGTCCAGCTGATGAAAATGGTGTAATGGGCGGAGGAGTTGGAGTAAAAGGTGGCACAGGGAAATTAGGACGACCAGGATTCTCAGTCCCCATGGCTTTCAACACAACAACCTCTTTTGCGATGTACACCTATGCTTCCATTACCTGCCAAAGAACCAGTAAAAAGTTGCCAGAATTAAGTGGTATAGCTCAAGGGTAACTTTAACAAAATTATGCGTTCAAGGAAATCCAGCAAGCTTTAGAGATACAAGTGAAGCAATTAGCGTACTTTGACCCAGATCATAAAAAGCTAGAATACAGAAACCTTATAGCATTATACTATGCACAAAGAAAAACATTTCAGAAAGCTAGCATCCAGTACTATGCACAATAGAAAACTAAGTAGGGATGATTCTACGTGCAAGCGAGTACAAAAAACCAGTAGGAATAATTGTGAGCATGCTCTGTCGGAATGTTCTATATAGAAACTGCATGAATGTTTTCTATAAATCTGAGAACCCTCAAATTTATTGCAACCCCCTAGAACTATAGTGAAAAAACAATAAAAATAATAAAGCTCAAACTAAATTCCCAAGTATGTCCAAAGGTAGGAAGAAAATAATGCGATATCCAAACTTAAAATGGAGAAATCCTAAATAAATCTTAAATATCAAAGTCCATACAGAAATAAGGGGAAAAACGCATTCAGTATAAAATTATAGTAAAAGTATCCCAATTTTTTGAGAGCAAGTACAAGTATCCCAAAGATTGAATTGAGAGAATGTAATACAATTCCCAAATGAACTCCAAAGATATTGTGAATCAGTGTTAGGAAAAATCAGACAATCGTTCAATAAGCTCAACAAGATTAAAAAAGATTCAACTCCTTTCAACAAGCTTAACAAATCCAAATTTGCACTACAGTGTACATGAACTTCCAAATCAGAACTGTTTTTCGCAATTGTCAATACTAATTATCAAACTCAAGGCCCGTAAAACCCCAAATCCAATTATTAAAACTAACAAACAAGGAATCCCTTCAATTGTAACATAAAAAAATAGCTCAAAATCCTCACCAACTTGTAATAAATCGGAAAAGAAACATAAATTTACCTCGAAGAATTGCAAAATCTATAAGAATTCTTCTGATCGAAGTATTAAAACTCGAATCGTATGATTCCTACGTTGTACTTATATATGCACGGCGGTAAGTCAAGGAAGAGAAGAGGGGGAAAGAGAAGAAAACGACGCGATCCAGTTGACGGAAAAATCGAATGGGGCTTTACTTACGGCAGTGAGAAGACGGTGAAGATGGTGCTGATTGGCGAAATGGGTTAGAGATCCGTCAATTGGTATTGTAGATCCGTCAAATAATAGATTCTTTTTTTTTTTTTTTATAAGGTAAATAATTTACTAACCTTTTTTGAAGAGAATAATTTACACTTTGTATTTGGTTTTGGGCGAGGCTACGTTTTTTAATAGATAATAATTAAGTAAATAGCCATGGTTAACTAAATTCTTACATATTTAAATTAATTAATAATTTTTTATTTTTAAATTTTTAAAAATATCAATGAATATATAAATTATTTTTACATTGTAAATTATTTGTTTATAACAATTATCCTTATATTCTTAAATTATTTTTAGGAATTATGTTTTTATATATTAATCAATATGTAAATTAATTTTTTTTGACAATTACTTTTGTATCTTTATATTATTTTTATATATCAATCAGTATGTACATCAATTTTTTACGTATCATCAGTATATAATATAATATAATATGTAAATCTATTATTTGTTTCTATATTAATTTACATACTAATTTGACATCAATGAATGATAGTGGCATGCCCATCAACTGTCTTGGCTTACAGTTAAGGCCATATCTTAGATTCAAAATTTCATGCATTTTCTATAATATTTTTCTGTTACAGTTAATTGGGTTGCTGTAATGGTTTTTAGTAATCCAAAGGAAAGGTTTCCAGGCGGTGAAAAGAGGAGACTTTCATATCCGCTAACACAAGGTATTGGATCTTTCAAGTGGGAATAAAAGGCCATTGTTCTTGCAGTAAGGATTCACAGTCTAAGAGAGATTTGGTTAAACATGAATCACTTCAATCCATAGGAAATTTGAGTGTGGATTCAACAGTATATATACCTGCTACTGTTGGGGGAGCCATTTATTAAAAAATTTATATGTAATAGAAAATAAAAAAAAAAATGAGGCTATATTGAAAAGCAGTTACTTACTGGAGTAAAATATAGCAGAACGAAACAAAGACCGCCATAGAGAAAATGGAGCAACTGAGAGACCGCATAGAGGAGCTACTGAACTTCACTCTCCGCTCTCACATTAACCAAACCCTAGAAATTGATTTACCTTTCTCTAAGCAATTCTGTTCCAATCTCCTGACAGACGATCCAGACGACTCCGTTTCATCACTCCCTCCCACCATTAATACCAGTATTTACCTCTGTTTCATTTTCTCTGTCTTTATTTAGATTCTCAACCCAGCAATAGTTACATTTGTGCTTAATTATCACTCTGCAAGAAAAGGAACTGTTTTTGTTTAATTTGCAGGTTCTTTTCAAGGAATTCCTCAATATCCCTTATTCAAGCGTTTAGCTTTAGCTTTGCATCATTCTATAATTTCTGGATCTTTTTGTAAGACATATGAAAGAATAGAATTCATTGAAGAAGATATTTGCTTTAAGCAGAAAGAAGAACAATGGAATAAGTTAATTCTAGAAAAGGGTTCTGAATTAATGAATGTAAGTAGAGAAAAAAAAAACGTAAATTAAAAATTGCGATTTCTGCCTGCTCTTTTTGTTTGATATGATTATTGTTTGTTTAGTTTGTTATTATTGTTTACAATTGTTGCTTTGATTAGATGTTGAATGCTGAATTTTATGAGCTTCATGTTCAGGAGCCCTTTTTCTCACAAATAAAAGGTATTTCCAATATATATATATATATATATATATATATCATGGGTTTTGTAACTTTTTATTTGTGAACTAATCGATTTTTCATCTGGCAAAAAATTAATTATCAGTATCTGGATTGTTTTGCAGATGGTCTGAAAACTGTTGAAGGAAGGTGTGCTACTGACAAGTATGGCAGGTACTACTAGTACTGCTAAGATAGAATTTTGTCTTATAGCATATGAATGATGTGTTTCTGCTTCAGTTTCCATGCTTTATTTTCCTCAGTTTGGTTTATGCATAATATTGACTTTTCGGATTGTGATATTGTTTCTTTAATCTTATTGAGGATTATTTCATAAGTGGGAAAATTCTTAGTTGAGCCTGGCATAAATGATTTTTTTTGCCTACTTTGTATATATGGTCAAACTCTTGTGAAGGTGCATATTCCTGATTGATCTAATGATCATTTCTATTAATTTTATTTATAATTTCATCAATTGGTTTCTTTTGGTTGTAGAATTGAGCCCGGATCTATTGTTCTTTTTAACAAAAGTTTAGTGTTTGAGGTTGAGGTGGTACTACCTTCTTTTATATTATATATTTATTTTTGCTCTCCTATTTTCCCATTGGCCCTCTGTAATTACATCTTTTCACAGGATGTTCGGCGATATGCATCATTTTCAGAGATGTTGAGAGCAGAGAGTCTGTCAGAAGTCCTGCCCGGGGTTAAAACTATTGAAGAAGGTAGGATGAGACAAACTAGATGATGAACTAAGATTTAGTATTCATGTGATGTTGTTGGCAGTAAATTAAACTCAAGATCTTCTGTTTCAAGAAATTATAGATAAGGTCTAAGGTTTCAGTTAGCATTTGACTAATTAAAGCAGAGGTTTACAGTTTAGAAAACCAAATATACTAAAAACTGTCAAATGCATGAACACTAAACAAGAAAACGAAGTAGCAGAAACTAAGAAGAATAATATATGAAAATAGGGCTGTGAAGAAGTTAAGATGAAGAAACAAAGTGTGTTTATCCTGTCATAGGAAATCAAAGGATCACATTAATGCTAGAGTACTAGCAGTCTGACTATGATCAAATTCTAGTCCCTGAATTGATTCAAGGTATCTGTGAAATTTAAATTTATGATACCCTTAGAAATAATATATTCAAGATTATGAAGCTAAATCCATGTGGTTGTTATAGAGCTAGATTTTGAAATATTCAAGAAAGCTTAAGAAAATGGGTCTAGATAAAAAAATATGATTCAAAAGGATCCGGCAATAAAATCTAATGCTTTGGCCTCAATGAGAAAACTATCCATATTGGAATAATTATATTTAAAGAAAGGGTTCTTCTTTTATATATTGAGATGCTACTTTTGGTTTGGTCATGTTACTGGAGTAATTGATAGGCAGTTTGTATGCATTATTCTAGTAATAGGTAATTTTTACAAAAAAACAAGTTAATTGGTCAACTTTTATTGTAACAAGAACTATTAAGTTACTGAATGCCTGCATTATCCTAGTGATTTCCTTTATTCAACTATATTTTCATGTTGTTTGTATTGGTTATTATCTTCAGGATTTCACTTTTCTTATGTTAAATGCATGTGGATTCAGATTACCCTTCAATATATTGAGATGTTAATTTACCTTTGGTTGTATTAACAATGTTTTATTCCTCTTTTTTGTCTTGTTTGTTCTCTGTCACTATCATACATTGAGAACAAACCTTTTTTTATCATCGACCAATATCTCCTTTCTTTCTCACAATCACTATTTTAGCAATAAGTGTTAAAAAAACTCAAATTTTACTAGTCATAATCTCGTTTAATCCACCTTTTCTTTGTAAGGCTTCAAATGAACACTTAACTCTGTTGCTTTCATATATTAAAGAAGATTGCAAAATATTTGGAGAATTGGGTATGGAATTTGTCTGATGATGTTATAAATATAACTAAAAAGTGCTAAAGTGATGTTGCATAATTCAAAAAGAAGTTATTACAATATGCTGGATGATCATGATATTGTGATCTGGGTATTTTACCAGTACTTGATATTGTTAATTTCAGGTGTAAAAATTTATAGGAACTTCTACACAGAAGAAAAAGAAATGTCCAATGGTGTTCTTGCAATCTGTCTAGCGAAATTCCCTTCTCAGCCCTACCTGTATTTGGCTGATATATTGTCTGTGAGTTGCTCCTGAACTGTTTAAATTGTTTGTGTTTCAACTCATGTAGGAGTTCATAGGACATGCTATTGTTGGATTTTGCTTATTCTGAGATGATATGTTGTTAATCATGTGGGTCAAATTTACATGTTTCAGACACAATTTGAATGCTTAGAGTGTGTGCTATAATGCCGGATATGGTGCAGCAGGACAATAATAAATAAACGGAGATTTTCTAAAGAATGCAACCACTAACTTATCGTTTGTGTATCTCTACATTAATGCTAGCTCTGAAAGAATGTTGTACAGAAGAGTCATATATGATAAACAATCTTTGCTGCTTCAATATTTTTGATCCAGGAGCTGAGTTATGATGGTGTCCAAAGTCTTCTGGGTCTTGCACATACTGCTGGAACAGTTCTGGATGCCCTTCCTCCACCAAGATCGGCACTTCTCTCATCCTTCACCCTTCCATATAGGCCAAATGTAAGATTGCTGCATAATGAATTTATTATGACTTTTTTACTATGTCCTAGAAATTTTTAACATATCTGTAAATGTAATTTTCTATTTTCTCCTTGAGGTCAAAGTTACTTGCTTGATGCATGGAGCAAGGGCCTTAGCAAAGCATGCTGAAAGGAGCAGTGATAAATATTGGGGTATTCTTAGTGGAAGTGGTAAGTGCTTTGTTCGAAGCTTGTTGAATTCGAACTTTGAGCCAACTATCCTTTTTTCCTTTTCCTTTTCTGTTCAACTAACACCTCATAACTTTATGTGCAATGTCTTATAAGTGTTGGTCTTTGCTGTTTTGGAATGTTTTATTTTACTCTTTCACTTCTATTCACATGCAAAAAATAAAAAAAATAAAAAAGAGGAAGAAGAAGAAAAATGAGTTAGGAAAGTTTAATAGCTCTTTCCTATCTTCTTTCAAAACAAACAAAAAAAAGAGTTCTTTCTTGCCTTCTTTCAAAGATTATCTCCTGTCCTTTCCTCGTTCCTTATTCTCTTTCTCTCTTATTGTTCCCCCTCATTTTAAGCATGTAGAGATGTTGGGACTGGTACTTATTTTTCAAAATAATTTATTTATTCATCAGCGGCATGTTTAGCAACTCAGAGCATGTCTCTTTAAAGTGAAAATGGAATTCATCCTTTGTTTTTTCCTTTCCATTCACTTGGATCTCTTCCGTTTCGTCGATTTTGGCGATGGCCTGGTTACCCCTGTTAGTACAATGGCAAGTATTAAACTTGTCCTGACCTCCATCATCATCAGTTGTTTTTCGAATTAAACACTGGCTGTCATTTGAACCAAGATGGTGCCTATTTCTAGCACAACACATAGTTGCTGCAATTCTTAAGTCATGGACAATACTCCGCTTAAAAGTTTCCACCAATTCTTCCATACCAATTCCCAACTGATGCAGGAGTTTAAATGGCCTACTATGGTGTTTATGCTTTCCAAAACTACCCCCAGTACATTGATGCATCATTGGATCAATATACTTAGCTATACCTCAATTTTATGGAAACCAAAGCCTGAATTATTTTGTTGAATTTTGAAATGAAAAGAAATGTGTTTGATATTCTGCCTCTAGTCCTTTTAAGCGCTTGAAACCTGGTTGTGAGATCGCTTATTTCTAATACCAGCTTTCAGTTTTATATTTAATGCTACATGATGTCGGCATTTCAACTTTCAGATTCTACTAAAAATAGGCTTGCAATGAATGTCATCAATCAATTAATGGCTACTTGTTGCTGGTCCAATGTTCATATTGTCCCACAACATGGGGCTGTATTTGAGATAAGGGTGGCTGATGGTTATGGCGCACGGTGGTCCAATGATGGAACTAAGGTAAATATCAATATATGCATGCTTGTATAGTGGCCAAAGACAGTTTCGAAAGGATATTTTAACAGAAATATGAACAGATTATACAACTCTGCTTCTTTATAACGTTAGTGATACAGATAGCTTTATTCAAATCGAAATACTCGAGCATGGAAACTTTATGAAAAACTGTTTAATTTTTGTTTTCTTCCTTTACATTAGCCATTTGTCATATTTTTCAAAATTACTCCCCATTCCATGCAGTATATGCAATTATAAAGTTTTTTTTATCCTATGATATCTGCTTCTCTATCGGATGTTTTATTGACCGAGCAAGTGGTGTAACACCAGATGCATGAAAGCCATAAGAAAAGAGATTTCTTGTTTGCAAACTGGAACCCCTACAACCCAACTCTCATTGCAAATAAAGAAAAATTTCATCGGATATCCTTCTTTAGTTATTTCCGAGTATTTGGCCCTAATTCTGTAATTTTTTGCTGTTTCAGTTCATTGGTTTCCTTGAGCCATACATGGAAGATGGTCACTCAATGGGGTGGAAACATTAATTTGCTTGTGAAGGAATTCCCACAGCTTCCTCAATCAATACGGGTAAACTCAGTAATTGGTTCTTCTTGTACCTGGCCATTAATATCTTGCCGTTTCTCATACTTTTTATCTCCCAGAGTCTATCCATTCTGAGTTTCACTGGTTTTCCCGAATCCTATTAGTTGCTATCTTTAGAATACTGAACCGAGGTTTAACATGTGTTGAATTTACTGTTGATGCTCAGTCTTTGGTTTTTAAAATGCTGGGTGGGTTGTCCATACAGTATAACAGTTGAGCTGGATTTTATTTATATATAGAAGTTTTCACTTTTCAAGGGGTAGATGGAAAGTCAACAACATAAATCCTACTTAAAATTCTTTGAAACTTTGCTTTTATGCTGTTCCTGATAATCTGCAGATGAGTTGGGTTCTCTATACGTGCCTGTTTTATTTGTTTGGATGTTGTTATTGGCTTGTTGTTCTGGTTGTTATTTCGAGACAAGAGCGAAACACAAAAACACATGCACTTTAATAAAATGATTTGCATAGGAAATATAAAATTTATAACTTCAATTATATGTCAATGATTTGTCAGTGCCCATCATGGATTGAATTCTTTTTAGTTAATGAGTAGTGTCTAGGCTACATTGGCAGGATATCACTAGCAGAAATGCCTGTAAAGATTAGTCACCACATTGTTGTCACTGACACTACTTTGCCTCCTACTCCTTATCAGAACTAGCTTAACACGTGTCGCATCTCACGACTGTCACAATTATACTTCAAGTTTACCACCTATTTCTACTCAACTTTTTCCCCAAATGAAGAGTTTTTAGCTTCAAATTCTTAATCTGGAGTGTTTATCAAAACCCAGAAATAGAGTTTGTCTTTCAGAATTTAAATCTCCGCAGATTAAAATTACTATTGAAAAAGAGCTAAGGCAATGATTAGTATGCTTTAGTTCAATATATGCAAGTTACAAAGAATTTTTGCTAGATACTTTCATTGCCTAAATGTTTTAGTTATTGGCATTTAATCCCAAAGTAGCTAACGGGCAGCAGCTAATCACACATGGACTGATGTGAACTGTAGAGAAAACATAACAGATTTCTATGTGCGGTGCAGTGAAAATGGTTCTAGATGATGAACGAATGATCGATAGATGATGGTGACGATGAAAGGGTGAGTTACATCAATTGGCAGTTCCAAATTCATAATTTGGTTGGAGTTTTCATCACAGACTTCTTTCATATGGATTTACTTAGAACAACAAGATTTGTATCCTGTAATTGACAATTGCAGAAACAGATCAGCTTTGATACTGTCGAGTTGTTGGACAGGGATTGTGCATTAGGACAAGAGTTGAATGAACCATCATTGTCAACTCCCCCCTTTCATCAACATTTAGTGTATGTATTTATCTTCTGGACTTTATGTTTAACATTTCTAACAATGATTTTAGCTTACAGTAGAATACAATATGCACCAGCTATTTTCGTGCTTTACTTCTCCTCATGTTAGGTGCAAATTCAAATTTATTGGGGATTACACTTTGGATTTTTCACTATGGATAATATTATTGGGGATTTGCATATTCCTTAATTTAGGCCTTTACCTAAATAGGAGTTTTATGTTTGTAATATATGATATAGACGAAAATATTTCAAGAACTAGCCGTAGTTAAAAGTAGTGTTTTAAATGATGAATTTTACATTTAGAGGTTAGAATGGTTATTAAAGTATTCAAATTTATTTTTTAGCATGGCATTTGCAATGGTATTTAAAGTTTAAATTGCTGAAAATTGGTTTACTGTTTGTTTATCAGTAGTATCCCACCATCAATCTTCCTTCCCGACTCAACAATATTGGAATTGTAATGGTGATGGGATTGATGTCGGTATTTTGATTGCCCCAAACAACCCTTTTTCTAGTTGAACAAGACAGACACTTTCCCTTTCGCCACCAATACCCACCTTTCCATGTGCTACTTCTTATTATTATTTATAGCTTTTTTTAACCCTTATTATATATTATTATATGTTGACAATAACAAAATTTATATAAAAATAATAATTTTTTGCTTTAAGATTATTAACTAATGAAAAAAAATAACAAATTTCAAAGAATTTGATGTTCAATTTTTTTCTTCTGGTTCTTATGAAGAAATTCTAACAAAGTTGATACAACTATGTGTATTGATGGATTTCCTTTTAGCCTTCGTGGTACACATTAATTCATTTTATATTTTCGTTATTAATATTAAAGTAATTTGATTAACTGCGAACAAAATTGACCACTTAGTTAACTACGATTTTAATTTAGTTTGATTCATACGTTAATTTCTAATAATAATAAGATTGATTGAAAATTATGCTAACATTGGATGATGCACCTCCATATATAATGTGCTTATTGGAATTTTTTTTAGTTTGATTGATTAGAAAGAGTTATACAAACTAAAATTAGATATTAAAATTGAATTTGGTAGATTTGTCTACTTGCTTTATTCTTGTAATAATATTGACTCACTTGATACTTAAGCACTTGAATTTTTTAATGAATCTAATATCACCTTCGTGAACTCAATAATACATTTTTTAAAAAAAAAAAAATTCTTTCCCACCAAAATATAAATAAAAATAAACTCTTCTTACAAGAGAAAATAATTTATCTGAAAAGGAAACTATTATTTAAAAAAAAAAAAAACCCTAAGATCTATAAAAAAAATACTGTTAGAATAAAAAATATACATATATTCTGATAGGAGGTGGAAGAAGGAGCTTATTGGACCAAATTGTCTTTTTCCTTTATATTTATAAGTGAAATTTGATTTAGATAAGGAAGGCAACAATATAATGGGCCACACATGAAACTGAAATGGCCATCTTTTTTTAATGGAAGGGGAAAAAGACTTATTTTCTCCAATGATTGGATAAAAAAATAGGACTTTTTGTTTAATTATTATTATTGGAATAACCCACATTTTGTTAACCATTTTCCTTTTTTATTATTGTTAAAAATATCATTAATCACAGAAGACAATAATAAAGTATTTTTTCCAAGATCATAGTATGTTGTTTCTTCAGATTTTTTTATAATATAATGTATAAAACAATCATATTATATGTTAATTAATTGTTTGATCGTCAAGTTGATAAATAAATATCATCTAAACTTTTATTTATAGATATTGGTAGATGATAGAAGTTAGTATTCAGTTAACTAAATAGAGTATCGAACCAAATTTTCAATTATCGGTTACTGAATAAGCTTTTTACGGTAACCAATACTGAAATTGAAAAATTTTGGTTACTCAAAAAACTAATACTAAAATATGTCGGTAATCAAAATTTTTATTGATCGGTTATTGAAATACCTAAATTTATCATAAAATAATGTAATTTTAGTACTTTACTTTGATTTTGGTCTGATTTAAGTAAAATTTTCTCATTTATTTGGTTTGATTCATGTAAAATAACGTAGTTTTAATAATTGTATTTGTTTTTTTAGTAAATACCAAAATCCAAATATACTAACTAAACCTGATACAAAAGATCGACTAATTGAATACCAATATCGAATTACTAAAATGATACCTAGATTGGTAATAAATTATGGACCAACAAAGGAAAGAAAATAGGAAATAGAAAAAGTTGCATTAAAAGACAATTTTTTAAAGGTCAAGGTTTATAAATATACATTAAGTCAAGCTTTATAAATATACATTAAGTCACGTAATTTTTTTAAATTGTACTTTAATCAACACATCATAATCCACATTGAAAATTGAAGACATTTTAATACATTAAGTCACCCTACCAAGAAACATAACCATTTCCAAATGAGAAACACTCACGCATACAATCAACGCATTGGTGGACAATCAATTTAACAATAGCTAACAAGCTATTTATAACCAGTTTACAGTTAGTTTAAAATTAAAAAAAATTAACAAGCTGTTTCATAAATGTTTACAATAAACTTACATGGCTACCAACACAGTTTATTGCACTTATAGCATATAGTTTGGGATAATTTGAATTTTGTTTATGTGCCAATGAATTATAATCTTGTAGCTCACATACAATAGCTAAGAAGTTGTTTAGATATTAGGTGTATGGCAAATATGTATTTAAGGAATATAAAAGAAATATTTCTGTCAAAAAAAAAAATCATGGATAAAAAATAATAATTATATCCTTAATTCATTATATATAAAAAATTTAAAAATTAAATAAATAAATTAGGGTCCTACGCCTAAAATGGTCCTTTCTTCCCGTTGAGACCTGAGAATGATAGAATTGACACCATTACATAACAGAAGATAGCTTTGATTAATTAATGGCGGCAATGTGACTAGTTATTCTATTTAAAAAAGACTAATGTTATATTATAATGCACCAATAATGTCTGAAATTGTACGTTCCATTGGAAGTTCTTCAATTTGTTATTTTTTAATTTTAATTAGTATTTAATTAGCTTTTGATTGTAATAATATATAATTGAGTAACTCTATAATTACTTTCATAATTAGAATTTCTTAATATAATCTCCATAAATCAATAATATTAATTATATAATGTCAAAGTCCATTGACTGCAACACGTGTAAGTTTATAACGAGATAGTGGTGGCCACAGGCCGGGTTGGCCTGTTCGGCCCGCCTGGCCCAGCCCGTCATTAAACCGGAACCGGTCGGTGGGCGGGCCGGTTCCAGTTCAATATTTTTTCGAACCGTAACCGTTACGAACTGTGAACCGTTGTCGAGCCGTTGAGTTGAACCGTCAGTTAACCGTTAAATTTAAAAAAAAAAAAAAAAGGTGTCGCCGCCGAACTGGCGGTTCAGGTTCATCGCCCGTGGCCACCTCTATAACGAGATTACTGGTATTTCTTATTACATCAGGATGAGATTATATAATCATCATCTCCTCTCAAAAGAGATTACTAGTATTAATTATAAATAAAAAAAGTTAATTTAATTATTAAAATTATAATTAATGGTAATTTAAAAAGAGAAGTACAAGAAGTGTCTACATGATAGACTTTTGAACTAGTAAAGTTGTTGACATATGACAAAGTTGATTATGTTGAGGTAAAATCAACTATCACAATAATAATTATTAATTAGAGTCTAATTGCATTTATCATCATCCATTTGTTTTTATTAAATCAAGAAAATATGTTATTTGTTATTTTTCTTTTAACTTGACTCAGTTCATATTGAACAATCAAGATTTCATTATATATATATATATATATAGTTAATTAATTAATTAATTAATTATGAGAATTAATGTTTTATTCTTTTGCCAAAAAACCCTATTTCAGTAACTACAATGTTGATTGTCCCCTAATGATTGTTTTATACTCATCTAATTTTTTTATGCACAAACTTTAGGGTGCACCAAACTGCATGCTATGTAGTTACAATTTTCTTTTATTTCTCTTTTTCGATTTTTAATGAATCAAAAGTTACAACTGACTATAAGTTAGTTTACTCGCACCAGCTGAAGTATCGCATTTCGATTGTTTTGATTTTCTGTCTGATGGTAAAATTTGATATAGTAATTAACGTTAATTTAGAATGACCAGGCTAGAAAGTTAGGGAGTTGCACGGAAAAACCATGCACTTAGCTATCACTATAGTATATGGCATATTTATATAAATACAATACACATTTAAAAATTGCATATAGTGCACAAGAATTGCATACTGATGACAATGACCTTAAAATATAATAGTAAGGCTTTCTATATCATAGCTAGCTTTGTGCTTGACCATTTTGTGAAACTCCAATGAAATTAAGCATTGTTTTTGCAAAGCAATCTCTAGAGTCAAAAGGGATCCTTATTCCCTACCTCTATTACACATGGACATAACTCTCTTTACTCAAAAACAACAAACACAGACACACTTCTTCCCTAATTCCCATCACCCATTTAGCCATGATCAAACACCTATAGACATGCAAGACAACAACAACAATAGCATTAACAACAACAACAATCATCTCCATAATAGCACCTCTAGTAGCCGCTCCTCGGATTCCGGCGAGCCTTCTGGGCCCACAAGTGGTCATAGATGGGCATCAAAGCTTCTTAAAGAATGTGCAAAAGCTATTTTCGAGAAGGATTCGACGAAAATCCATCAACTTCTTTGGATGCTGAACGAGCTTGCTTCCCCTTATGGGGATTGTGATCAGAAATTGGCTTCTTATTTCTTGCAAGCCCTGTTTTGCAAAGCAACTGAATCCGGTCATCGGTGTTTCAAAACCCTAACTTCTGTTGCTGAGAAGAGTCACTCTTTCGACTCTGCTAGGAAATTGATACTAAAATTCCAAGAGGTAAGTCCTTGGACAACTTTTGGTCATGTTGCTTCTAATGGTGCAATCTTGGAAGCATTAGAAGGTGAAACTAAACTTCATATAATTGATATTAGCAATACACTTTGTACCCAATGGCCTACCCTTCTAGAAGCTTTAGCAACAAGAAATGATGAAACTCCTCATTTAAAGCTCACCGTAGTCGTAACGGGGAGCATAGTAAGATTAGTCATGAAGGAAATAAGTCAAAGAATGGAGAAATTTGCTAGGTTAATGGGAGTTCCTTTTGAAATTAATGTAATAAGTGGGTTAAGCAATTTATCAGAGCTTAATAAGGAAGGATTAAGAGTTCAAGAAGACGAAGCTATAGCGATTAATTGTATCGGAGCATTAAGATTAGTTGAAGTAGAGGAAAGAAATGATATAATTCAAATGTTTCATTCACTTAAACCTAAAGTTGTAACAATTGTTGAAGAAGAAGCTGATTTTACAAGCTCAAGATATGATTTCGTCAAGTGCTTTGAAGAGTGTCTTAGGTATTATACAATATATTTTGAGATGCTAGAAGAAAGCTTTGCTCCAACTAGCAATGAGAGGTTGATGTTAGAGAGAGAATGTTCAAGAAGCATAGTTAGGGTTTTAGCATGTGATGAGAATGAAGAAAATTGTGGAGAATTAGGAGAGTGTGAGAGAAGAGAAAGAGGAAAGCAATGGTGTGAGAGACTCCGGCGAGACGCGGCCTTTTCGCCGGTCGGATTTAGTGATGATGTGATGGATGATGTGAAAGCCTTACTAAAGAGATATAGAGGTGGATGGTCACTTGTACAACCTTCTCAAGGAGGAGATGAATCACTAGGACTTTACTTGACATGGAAGGATGAACCAGTAGTTTGGGCTTCAGCTTGGAAACCCTAATACCATTTTCAAAAATTGTTTCCACGACGACGACGACAAAGATGATGATCCAGAGGAGAATGAGAGATATATAACAACACACACACATATATATATATATATATTACTATCAAATCATCATCGAAAGAAGAAGAAGAAGAAGAAGGTACTTATTATGAATATGATTATATGATGATTATGGGAGGAGAACTGGTTCTACTGTTTTTCCCATTTCTGATTCAGAGTTATTGATGATGATGCATATTTTTGTATTATATCTTTGTATTTTCTTTGAGTTTTATGCTTGGGAGTTTGTGCTGCTTTTAACAGCTTTTAGATGATTGTATTTGTTTGATTTTGAAGGTGTTAGTGCTTCTCTTTTTTCAGTTCCATACCATCAATTTCTTTTTTCCCCTTTTGGATTTTTATCTGTAATTTGTAACAAAATTTGTTAATCAATCTGCTTAATACTATGATTAGCACAAATTAATTTGGTTTTTGCATTGTTTTTTATGTTTAATTCTTTGGGTACCAACCCAGCTGTTGGCATATCTTGCTCCAGTACAGCAGTACTCCTACCAACAACTTATATATATATAATTTATGTATGTATGTATGTATGCATTTACCAAACTAATTGTTTGAATTAATTGATGATGATGATTGAGGGGCCTGGAATATATATAAAAAAAAGACATAAAGAAGAGAGGAGGAGGATGGTGGGAAACAGAAGAGTACCAACAAGCTTGCTTGACTGTCTAGTGATTTGAATAGCATATTTGCCTTCAAATTCAATTACCTTACACATGAACATGTACTGCCTTTAAGCCAACATTACTTAGTGGAAAACAACTTTTCTAGTTTTAGATAAGACTTTCTACTATTCCATGCATCTCTTCCACTTATATAGGGATTGTTTGGATATTTTTTAATTTCAAAACTCATAAGATTACCCATAGAGTTTTTATGTGAAATATATATAAATAAATAAAAATATATTTTTTTTCTCTTATTACATTCGTAGTCTCTCAAGGATGAGAACCAACTATGTAGCATTTACATCTAGAATTTAAGTATTGTATATGTTATTAGTCCGATCTTTTGTAGGAGCTACCCGTAACAACGAACTTGCAAATTGAATCTGTTTATCATAAAAAGATTTGTTGTTCCTGACCCTATTTCACCTTAATTGTTATTTGAACAAGTAAAAGTTATGTCTTGGTCCGAGTGGGTATGTGAATTTTTTTCATTTATATTTAATTGTTTCCTCAATTTCATTATTTATTTAGGTATTAAGTTCATATGTTATGGGTTTTATTTTTTTAAATCTAAAAAGTATATAACTTTATTGATTTTTTCCAAGTCTATAGCTTTATAAGTTCATTATTTATTTTATATGTTTTTACTTTGTCTTTTGTTTTAGACTTTTAGTGATTATTTTCAAAAAAGAAAAATCATTGATTCCATTTAGGGATATCTTCTTGCCTCGTTGTGTGAGAATCCAACTTATTAGATTTTCCTTTTATTTTTAACAAATTTAAAAATAAAATTCCAAATTGATTCTAAAATTTAAAAATAAACAAGAAGTAAACTAATTTTATAAATTAAGTAAACACATATTAATCATGAAAATTCTTGGATCATAATGTTTATTTCTAAATTATATCCATTAAATACTAATCTTAATTGTAATTTTAAACTAAATCATAAATATCTTAAAAAAATGCAACATTTTTTCTTTTGTATGGCCAAATATATATGATCATAAATAAATTTTAAAAAAATCAAATATAATTTAAAACACAAGATATAAGTAAAATACACAATAATAATAAGATAAAAGAAAAGTACAACTTGTCCCACATATTTTTCTCTGAGTAAAAAATAAAAATGGCATTTTCCCTAAATAGGCTATTAATTAAATATTAATATTAATCAAGTTGAGATTAATTTAATTAAATGGCTTCAAAGTTGCTATTTCACTATCAATCAAAATTTTATATTTAGATTCCTTTCTTCTTCTTTTTTTTTTTATAGGGCCCAAAACCAAATTTCCATACTATTATTTAATTTAATTTAATTTATTAAAAAATGGTACCTCCTTTTCTTTCTCTATTGATGAATGATTGATTTAGGAAATCGAAATCATTGATCTCATCATGCTATATACTTTTGTTTAATTAATTCTTTCATTGTTATCTTGTAATGGGTTTAGGATATAATGGGGTTTAATTAATTTAATGAGCAAACATATTCAATTAGTGTTAAATTAGTAAAAGTTAACACTAATTCACTTAATGATAGGATCAATTACCTTAAAAATTAAAACACACCATCTACTAGCAATTCTAAATGAATGACTTATTTATTTTGCATATTTATGATTTACTTGTTCAATAAATAATCTAATTGCTTACTAATATTTTGATGTATTGTTTAGGGAAAAGAAAGTATATAGCATGTGTTTTAAATAGTATATTATTTCAAAATTCACTAAATAACATATTCTAAATTTATAATTTTTAAATTCCAAATTACCCTTAATAAGTATATAAATACCAAATTTATATTGTTTGTTTGGAACATATAGTTTATATACCGTAAGTATATAAATAACCGTTTCATATATTTCTTTGTATATAAATATCACATTTATAAAATATTAGTTTATAAATACTGATAAGTATATAAGTATCAGTATATAAAATCAGTATATGAATAGTGATAAGTACATAGATATCAGTAAATAAAATCAGTATTAAAAGCTTAACGTGAGTGACTTAGTCTCTAAATAACGTTTAGAATTTCCTTATATAGGGGAGCTGTGTCAATGGAGTCCTGAAATTCTCATGCCCAATAGAATTTAGTGGATTTTGAGTAAATCGGAATCCAATAATTCTCAATGTTAAGGTCGGCTGCCTGAAGGCAGGGTATGACTAAGGCCAACCTATGGTATTTACTAATATTTCCCTAATATATATGTTTTTAGGTATACTATTCAAATTTCTTCCCAACAACAAGTCTATCCAGCCATTAGGATTCTAACACTAGTCTTATTCTAGAGATATAAAAATGAGTGAAATATTCGAAGCTGACTCAATTAAAACATAATTTAAAAACTACATAAGTCGAGTAAGGTCTTCTAAATAATATTTTTTTTTATATAGAATTATTAATATAATGATTGTTTTAATTAAATTTTTTCATCCTCTCATTTAGGGTTAGAAAGAAAATAAATTATTGAACATGGGCTTCAAATAAACGATACTCAACAATATTCGAAAATTCAATTAGTGTAATTAGCTTTGCTTACACCAAAAATAAATAGAAAGGTTTTAGTTTTGGATTTTATTCTTTCTATCACATAATGTATCACTAATTTTGTAAATGTTATTAATTGGGCCGGTCATAAAATCCACAAATCATTCCAATATTTTATAAATTAAACCAACTGGTAGTTAAAATAAATATTATAATATTTTAAATATTAAGTAAATAATATTTTTCATGTCAATTACTTTTATACTTTTAAAATATTTTACATATTAATCAGTATGTAAATATAGTTTTATATACTGTTAATATATAAATTGATTTAGTATGATAATAAATATTTTTATATATTAATCATATGTAGATTGATATTTACATATCATTACGTAAATTGATTTTTTTTTATAATTTCTCTTATATTTTAGATTTTTTTTTACATGCTGATTAATATATAAATTTATTTTTTATAACAATTATTTTTATAATTCTAATTATTTTTATATACTGATTAATATATAAATTATTTTTTTATATACCATTTAATATAATATGTAAATTGTTTGGTTATTTAGATATCATAACTTTTTTACATATTTTTTATTAAGAGTATCATAGGACTGCTTTGAAAAAATAGAAAATTGAAAACATAAAAATGCAGAAACACGTTTTACGCCGGAGCACCATTGCATTCCATAATCACCGTCCGTCGTGCATCATTTCTGTTTGGTTTTTGTCGGGTTTTTAAAGTTGATTCGGTTTTCGTTGTGCTTCAGTTATTATTCCAGTTTGTTTGCATCTGGTAGTTCATCGGAAAAAATGAAGTCTAATTTTGGTTGCTTCGATTTCTGATCGGTTTACGTTTCTGATCCACTTCCATTATTTTCGTTTATCTTTCAGAATTGTTTCAAGCAGAGAAATAGGTTTCAGAACATTGCAAAGGTTTCCATCATGTTGCTCGATTAGAGATTTCCAACGGTATTTAAGTGCTTTCCGACATGATGCAGGGCAATTAGGTGAAACTGGGGATTATTCCGTCATAATTCAGGCCAGAATCCGTGAAAATTGTGAGTTTTCAGCCTAAAATCATGGAGGTGGTTGACCGGGAAACTTGATTACGCGTCGGCAAATTCGCCGGAAAAACGAGGACACCGGATTTCTTCGCCAGCCCGTCACCAGAAAAATGCAGGTTGCCGGAAAATGGTTGTATACTGAACATATACTCTATATACTCGTGGGAAAAAAAAGCCTTTTTTGCTATTATTTTCAAGTAAACGGCCTTAAAAGTTCTAAGTACCTCTAATAATTTTGGTAAATTTAAATCTTTTGCAAATCTGTTTAATTTTGGACTCTGAATGTGTATATATCCGTAGAAAGTTAGAAACATGTAGAGTTGTGGACCCCATCAACCCATTTTGAAGGCCCATTTTCATAAGCTAACCTATAGCCCAAACCCGATAAAACTGGGTAAGTTGAGACTTGAGGTCGTTTAAATGGGTTATCATTCCCAGACTTGAAGCCCATATTCAGCCCATCAAAAAATCAACCCTAATGTAATAAGAGCAGATCAATCGGGGCAAAGGAGAGAAAAAAAAGTTAAAAATTTTCTAGGGTTTAAAAGTAGCGTTTCTTCTTCGCCTATTTATATCTGTACATCGTCACAACTAGGGTTTGGGGTGCGTGTGCGGAGTTCATCTGTGAAGCTCCTGATCAGAATGGTAGAGTATTCTTTCTACCTCATTCTTTAATTTCATTGTTTTGATTTTTGTTTGAATTATAATTCATCCTGATTTTGCATTTTTGTTTGCATTGAATGGTGAATTTGGAAACTGTTTATTAAGAAAAAATAGTAGATTATGTTGTAGATCTCATTCTATAGATCTATTTAGTGGGTTATAAGAAATGTGAGACTTTGAGAAATGTTGCTCTGATTTCTTGACAAATTGTACAAGTCTTGAGATGCAAGCTTGTGTTGAATGATATAGTTTTGTGTTGATTGGTAGAATTTGAATCTTTTACTGAATTTTAAGATTATCAAGGCTTCACTATCTGGTCAGTGTGGATTCGATCTGTTCCCTCATGACTCGTTCCCTTGAAGCGATAGTTATTGTGTTGCTTCTGTCATATCATTACCTCAATTTCTCTCGTTGAATTGAGGCCTATGAAACGGGGGCAACTATATTTCAACTTTTATTTTAATTTTTTTATGAACATCTGGAGCAGTGATGAGTCCTACAGACCTGTAATGATTTGCGGCAATGATCGCAACTCTTTTGAACATCTAAGGGACTGAGTTCTTGTACAAAATGTTTTCTGAAATTATTGTTCTTTGTTCATTCTTTAAGATTTTGCGCAAATTTAAAGGCTTTTTCAATCAATTTAGTGAGGTTACAGCTTAACAGTTATTTTAATTGGTTAACGCTTCTTTTTGTTTAGCCAAAATGGTTGTTTCCCTCGCTATCCAAGGCTGAATTTTATGTTGCATTTGGACGTCGGGAAACTACATTTCTTCAATGTTTTTAATGTTGTTTTGCTTCATTTTTTTACTGTGTAATTACATTATGTTGTTAAGTTCTAGGTTTCATGCATCATATGTTTTCTATCAAGACATTTGCTTTTAGAGGTGGAGATTGCTTTAGCCCATTTTGATGCATAACAGTAGATAAACTTACTATATACACTCTGTTTTTGCTTTACAATATGATCAATGATGAGTCCTACAGACCTGTAATGATTTGCGAAAATGATCGCAACTCTTTAGAACATCTAAGGGACTGAGTTCTATAGTTTATATGTTCGTAATTTCTGGTGAAAATTCCTTCATTTCAATTTACATTGCAATGGCTTCATGTGAGCTTTTACATAAGCTTACAGCTGTATGCTAATTTCATTAGTTAAAGCTGCTATTCATGAAGCCTAAAAATTTGTTTCCCTCGCTATCCAATGCTGTATATAATGCTGCATTGGACGTCGGGAAACTACATTTTCTTTGGCTGCAAAGTTCTGATTGGTGGCAAATTATTTTTGTTTTATTTGCTGCTGCTGATATATTTTGATCGATTTCTCTTTACAGCCCAAGCAAATTCACGAGATTAAGGATTTCCTTCTCACAGCAAGGAGGAAGGATGCACACTCAGTGAAAATCAAGAGGAGCAAGGATGTTGTCAAGTTCAAGGTCCGATGCTCTAAGTATCTCTACACCCTTTGTGTATTTGACTCAGAGAAGGCTGACAAGTTGAAGCAATCTCTTCCCCCGGGTTTGACTGTGCAAGATCTGTGAGAAAGATGATTGCTGTTCTAAGTTTTTTGATAGTAGTCTGTAGGGTGGTACAAAGAAGAATTACTTAATTTTTATTTATTTTTTCTGACTGGAATTTGGCTTGTTAATCAATTACAAGTTCTTGGTGGGATTTTATTATAGCTAATGAAATTTTTCTGAGGTTTGACTGTTGTGGGATTGAATGTTATACATGTTTATTAGTTCCTCTATTGGATTATTAATGATTTATTCATTGTCAAACTAATTATCTTTACTGAAGCATGTTGAGAGTAATCAATTTCATTAATATGGGGAAACAAAAATCAAGTGTCATGGCGAATTCTAATGCAAAATTGGCTTGAAAGCAATTGACAAGCTCAAATAGCCATTGGCTCGTAAAATTACGCGATTGAATATGAAAATCGCATAGAATAAGGTGGAGAATGGGACATGGTAAACTAATTAAAAATAAATTCATTTCATCAGAGGATAACAATTAATTAAAACAGTGATTTGCTCGAATAAATGGAGATCTTACTTCATCATGCTTTTTTAAAATTGTTTATATCACACAATAACTAGAAAGTTCCTTTATTTTTTGACTTTTTTAAGGAAGGTCATGGCTAATATTACATATTTAACAGTAAAATTAAAATATTAATAAAATATTATGTTTTTTATGAATATAGAATATATATATATATACTTGAGTATATATACTAGTAATTAGGATATATATTTTTATATATATATAGTGGATTAAATGTCATTTTTTATTGTATATATAGCTCATGTATATCAATATCTAGAGTATATATACTAATTTATTGATTATATATACTAACTCCAAAACATACCGTATATGGCAATTTGTGAATGTGGAGTATATATGATGGTAATATCATATATTTCGGGTTAAATGTCATTTTCTGTGGTATATATGTCAGTATATATAATTCATATATATTATCATATATATCAGTCATGGTATATATGTTGTCAAATCTAAACAGTTTAAATAAAAGAAAACAGTTTAAATAAAAGAATGAGAAAAAGAAGAGAAGACAGATCTGTAAATGCAAGAGAAAAAATTAAAATATAAAAAAAAGAAGAACGAAGGAGAAAAAGAAGAGGATAAGATGTAGGAAGAAGAGAAGCAGAAAAGACGAAGGAGGAGAAGAAGAAAAAATGAAGAAAGAAGAAAATACGAAAACGAAAAAGAAGAGGATAAGATGTAGGAGGAAGAGAAGCAGAAAAGATGAAGGAGAAGGAGAAGAAGAAAAGACGAAGAAAGAAGAAAATACGAAAACGAATAAGAAAAGGATAAAGACGTAGGAGGAAGAGAAGCAGAAAAGAGGAGGAGAAGAAAAAGAAAGAGAAAATACTAAGACGAAGAAGTGTCATAATTATATTTCTCCTTATATAAACTGAATGTGTTCATCATTAAGGGTTTGTTTTGGATCCAACATATATTTATGGCTTTCATACCTGTGTATCTACAAAATGGGACTGAGAATTTTGAGGTTTCATTGCTGCGGGATTTAAGGTTTTTATACATATTTCTTGCCATTCTATTGGATTAAAGATTAACCCATATTCAAAGAACCATTAACAAGCATTTCCCATTTCCAGATATAAAAAGAAACCTGTTGGTTATGTAACTCTGGAAAAATTGAAACGAATCACCTTGATTTAGAAATTCAAGTACTGTATACACGATAAGAAAAGAGGATGTCTAAAATTTCAGTCTAGATAGAAATTAAATCATAAGATACTGAGAATATCAGCAATATTCAAATCTTCATCCTCTGAAATGTGCAGCAGAAGTGAGCAACAGCAACTGGGCAATTTGCTTTTCTACTCTGTTCATTTGTATTCTTAGTGATTTGGACCTCACCAAATACAGAATCAGGCATAACGGACACTTGCAGCTTCTTCCAATGGTATTTCATCACCTACACAGGAGCAATTATGAAATACAAGTGAAAATTACACCAAACCTAAATGGGTCTGCTAAGAATCCATGCAACAGGTTGAATAAGTGAAATGTTGGGTAACAATATTTCCCCTATGGATATCATATCAGCTATAATATACCACATTCCTCTAATTTAACAGTAGATTTATCCAGTATTACCAGCTCTTCAGCTATACACAAACACTAGTGGTTTTCTTGCAGCAACTTATACAATTCTTCTTTTGATTTTTGTATGCTGGTTTCTGGTTTAGTTGAAGAATACTAAAGAAATTTTGCATTTTAACAAGCCTATACTTAGAATTTCACCAAAAAGGGGGTTTAATATCATCAATGCCTGGTAAAGTGGTTAGTTCCTCAACTAACAGTTTCAGGCTTAGAAAATGGTTTTTCAATTATGTTGCTGAAATTGAGTTTTCCTACAAGCAAATCCCAGAAACATTACTGAACTTTCTAGCACACCTGCCATTGACACAGAGACAATCAAGATTCATGTAATATTGCTTGGCTGCACACTAAATCGAGAAATACCTGCTGTTGACAGCACACAGGTGGAAGCATTGACCATTTGATACACCAAGTTGTGAACCAGCGTTTCCCATCAAATATCTCAGTTAACAGGTAGAATCTTTACTAACTTAGCAAGGTCATATGATTTGAAGTCTTTCCCGTAACACAAACAAAGATCTAGCGGTGTCCTTCCATCCTGAACATGTAGATATAAAGATCAGCGCAGTCATTGCCATAGTCAACGGCATAAATATAGATATATACCTTATTTCGTCTGCTCTTATCTGCACCATTCATCAACAAAACTTTAACTATATCTCTGTTCCTACTTTGGACTGCGACATGCAACGGGGTCCAGCCATCCTAAGAAAAAGTTTGAGAAAATGTTTGAGACTCAACATATCAGCAGAACATAGAAAATCCAGACATTAAGAAACTGTCCGTACATTATCTGCGACATTGACGTCAACCTCATATTTTATCAATAACTTCACAGTTTGTATAGCCCCAACTTGTACAGCATAATGCAGAGGACTAGCACCATCCTGTTATTACAATAAATGGACAAGAACTTAGCTCAATACATGAATCAGAAAAGAGGATAACTGAAGTTTGAGGTGCTGGAATTTAACCCTCACCCGATCTTTGGCATGAGGGCTTGCACCTTTCCTTAAAAGATGACTAATTACAGCTTCTTTTTTACCAATAACTGCTTTTTGTAGGGCAGTGTGACCGTCCTATTTGCCGATATCCATTTGAAGTTAGTTACTGAAGATTAAAGAAATAGCAAACGTAAGATATAGATTGAACATTGCTACAGCTGAAATTTACCTTATCAATACCGTCAATATCGAGCCCGTTGTCTAGCAAATTGTCCATAATGCGTATCTGTCCTGATAGCGCAAGGGTCTGGAGTGGCTTCCATTTTGCCTGATTAATGGAAGTATAATACATAAAACGGCAGCAACAACTAAGCCAGAATCCCAAACAATAGAAGTATTATATTGATCAAGAAAATAAAACAACTTGTTCAGAGAAACAATTTCATGTGAAATGCTCTTTTTGACAGCTTATGAGCTCTATCAAATCATAGCCAAGTTAAATTTCAATAACTGTGTATCTTTTAAGTAAACATTCTAACAAATCTAACTAAAGCAAGAAAGGCAACACTTTCATACACATTTGTATAAATAGATCATGTTTTGTGATAGACATAAAGAAGATGGTTAGAGTTCCATGACTTACTGTAGATATCTTCTCAAGGTTATAAGTAGCATTATTTTGTAAAATTGCTCTTTCTTCTGATCCTAAAAGCTGTTCAACCTCTGCAAAAATTTCCCGTAATTACTTTCGTAGCTGACAGTTATAAAAAGAAAGGGAGGGTAAGTAAGAACTGGGTGCAAGTGCAGCTTAGTCTGCATGTAGAGGTATACACCACTTTTTTGAACCACACTTATTTTTTGGGTTTCTTTCTGAAGTCATTCATTCCAATAAGATCATAGTACCATCTTAGAAACATGCTACTTTACCTGTTTCTTCTTATTAACAAGGGGATAAATGGGCTCACCTTTAACAAGATCCTCCTCATAATTCGAAGCCGAATTATCGACCACATCAGTAGATACAGCGACTGTTTCTTGCTCCCAATCACTCTCATAATCCAAATCATTTTCTCCAACTTGCTCATCTTCATCATCATAATCACTATCACTACCGTCATCAGGATCTTCCCAAATTCCCTCTACAGTTTCTGCAGCTGAAACCCATTTTGAATGGACCGAAGAAGTACTCAATCTTGAGTATTTCTTGTCAAAAGGAAAAGAAAATCTTCCATTTGTACTAGAGCAATCACAAAATTTATAGAGATTGGTGCCAAAATTTAAAGTTGGGGCAGCAGAAAACAGAGGGCGCAAAGAATTAAGAGGAGAAACGGATGTAACTCTACTCGGAAACATTCTCTACTTGAATTCGACTGCAATACACATCAAATTCTGACTGCAATTCCAAACAATGACATAATATCAGAATATAGTCAATTCGAGCAAGGACAACACCCTATAAGAATCTAGGATAGATAAAGCCAATATATTACATGACAGACCAATTCAATAAACACTGTTGAATTGAGAAATTTTATAAAAATTATTAGAAGTGAAGAAAAATCAAAGAGTTATTTACCAAGATTCAAGTCCTGAAGGCCAATGACAGCCTTCAAAACCACAAGGAATCCAAAATTGTCAGGTGAAACACTAGAAAGAATTATTTGAATGTATGTGAAAATGGAGTCAAGGAATAAATTAAAACGAATATTAAAGCGAAGGGACTCAATCCATGCAGCATGAGAAGCAGAATGAGAAATCAAAGCAAAAACATATCATCACAATACACAATACAACTATACAAGAATGGATAGAGATGAGAAAAATTTACAGACCTTGATATATTGGATCGCAAGGATTTTCCCGGCGTACGTCACCGGATTCGTGAGATGGGAGGAAGAGAGAGCTTGACCTTGATCAATTCAGTTTGTAGTGATAGAGTTTCAGAGTTGAGAGAGATAGCGTGAATTTTGGGAGGATAACACCGAGGGCATTTTTGTCCAATAGAATTTGGCCGCATAATTGTCAGGAATTCATTTGAAAACTCCACTATTGGGATCACTCAATACTCCACACCAGAGACTCCTCGATCGCTTCTAAATCCCTCCGCCATGCCGGCTATAACTTTCCGCCCTCCCACCGTCGCCGCCGCCTCCGCCTCCTCTCTCGGTTCAAATCTCGAAAAGCCTACAAAATCCGTCATTCCATTCACTAAACTACCCTCTTTTTTCAAACCCTTAAACCCTACAGCTACTTTCACTGCATTTCGAACAATTACTCCACTCAGGTCCTCCGCCGCCTCTGATTCTGCATCCACCGATGATTCCATCTCCGCTCGAACCTCTTCTCTTAAATCCTTAAAATCTCGCCTCCGAAATGGTCAAACTCTTTACGGCCTGTTTCTCCTAAGCTTCTCCCCAACTCTCGCTGAAATTGCTGGCTTTGCTGGCTATGATTTCGTCGTCGTTGATATGGAGCACGGCCCCGGCGGCATTACCGAAGCTCTAAGCTGTCTCCGTGCGTTAGCTGTTACACAAACGCCGGCGATCATTCGGTTACCTGAAAGTTGCCCTACCTGGGCCAAAAAGGCACTGGATCTAGGTCCGCAAGGGATTATGTTTCCGATGATCGAAAGCGCGAAAATGGCAAAGAAAGCGGTGTCGTATTGTCGGTTTCCACCGGCTGGTATTCGTGGATCGGCCCATCCGGTGGTTAGGGCATCGAATTACGGAATCGACGAAGGGTATTTGAGTAATTACGAAGACGAGTTGCTAATTATGTGCCAGGTGGAGAGCGAGGAAGGAGTGAAGAAAGCAGAAGAGATCGCCGCCGTTGATGGCGTTGACTGCATACAAATGGGACCGTTAGATCTAAGCGCGAGTATGGGGTATCTATGGGATCCAGGACACAAGAAGGTAAGAGAGATGATGAGAGAAGCTGAGAAGGCTGTGTTGGGATCCAAGTCCAAGGCCAACAAAGAAGGTGGGGCCTACTTGGCGGGATTTGCAATGCCTCATGATGGGCCCACAAATTTGAAGACACGTGGATATCACATGGTGTCCGGTGCAGTTGATACGGGGATGTTTAGAAATGCTGCAGTAGAGGATGTGAGGAGGTTTAAGATGAGCTTAGATGAAGGGTCGGATGAGGAGGAGGAACATGGTAAGGATGCTGATGAGAAGTACTGGAGCGAATAAATTGTTTCTGTTTTTTTCTGAAAATAAAATTCGAATAATTCTAAATAATTCGGTGCAACTTGTGTTGTGTACTTTGTTCTGTAAATGCGGTATCAAGTGGGTTTTGATTGAAGTAGAAGATGAAAATTTATCATATAAAAAAATAGTTTAATTAAAAAATAAATCTTGTTAAAAAAAATAAAAGATGGACAAACCTCAATATTCATACCGTATCCATACCGAACCGTAATAGATTCGGTTTTAATTCGTTTAGGTATTTGTAGTGTTCATTCGAACATCAATTAAAAGTTCAAATTCGAATTTACTTTAAAAATGGTCTTTTTTATAGTTATTTTCTCTATTTAAATTTTGTAATTTAAAACCTTTTGATATTAGCTGCGGAGTACGGACTTTTTGAAAAAAGTGGAAAATGTTATTACTACGGATATAGACGTAGCTAATCTGTAGCTACTATATTTCCGCAGCTAACATGTTTGCTACAGAGTTTTAGCGACGAAGCTTTTCTGTGGCAAATCTATAGTTAAGGGGATATTGTTACGGACTAGTTAGGGATTTGACTGTAACAATTCTGGGTTTTTTTTAGTGCACCCCTCCCCTATATCTATGTAAAAAAAAAAAAAGTTATTATTTATATGCTATTAGGTCTTTCCGTCCAGAAACAGCGTTAGTCAATTAAAAAAGTCAACGATTTTGATTAAAATTTTTCAAAATGACAAAACTACCCTTTGGTTTATTTGAATCGGACCATGATTTATTTGAATTAGACCATGTTAATTAAACCTAATTTTTAAATTATTATTATTATTATTATTATTATTATTATTATTATTATTATTATTATTATTATTATTATTATTATTATTATTATTATTATATTACCTCTCTATGTAAAAAAAAAAAAATTGATGATGTGTATCATTATATCAAGGAAAAATAATCCCATCAAAAATTAGAATCATATCCCAACAAATATGAATTAGTAACAAAATTGGATCTAATTGATGTGAGATTTTAACATGTAATCATAAATGGAATCCTATTTATTAGTAGTAATTCTTAAAAATGGTACAAGCATGTTGCATTGTCTTAATTATTATTATTATTAGTGAACTAAATGGGAAGCATGAAATTATGCATAGAGTAATAGACAAAGGAGCTTAACCCCAAATTGTACAATTAGCAAAGATTATTGGTATTGATTGTTTGTTAATCAACATCATTAACCTTTTTGCTTAAAGATTACTTGCTAGAAACTTGTAGGTTTAGTGTTAGTTAACTTTAAACACCAAATAATTGCAACTACTTTAGCATATATTCCAAATTAATAAGCTTTAATATCTATTTAAAAATATTTCCAAGGGAAAGTATTAAGAACTTAAAGGATTTATCATTAGATAATTAATCATTAGCCAAAGTGTCGGCGATGAGTAATTATTGTTATATAAAATTAAATACTAAGAATGTTTTTCTTTCCTAAATAAAAATAAATTTTCAATTAATTAGAGAATAAATGAAAGATGAGATATAAATTAATTTACAATATTATATGAATCTTAAGGATTTTTTCGTGGCTCCATTCGGTTGCTGTCTCTAAATAAAGGTCCGCATCATTTAAAAAAAATACACAAATTCAAACTATGGACATGAAAATATCGTAACGCAACATGAAATTGCGAAAAAAAGAGATACGCAAATTGAATTGCGAAAGTTTAGTTAGGAAACAGTTAGGGTTAGATTAGATTAAGTTAAAGACGTAATTAGCAAAAACAATGAATGAGAATAAGATAAGTGGGTAGTTTCGCAATATGATCTTGCGAAATTTAAGAGAGTTTCGCAACTTGAACTTGCAAAACTACTTTTTCGCAAGTTCTAGTTGCGAAACAGCAGCAGATGATTAGTATTCCGCAATTTCAACTTGCGTAAATCCCCATTTCGTCTTAAATTTTTTTCTTTATAGCGTCCACCATTTAAATTCTCTAATTTTTTTTTTGGAAGCACCCAGTCCTAACTTTCATTTATTTTTTTTCTAAAGTAAGTGTCCTAATTTTAAATTTTAACAAAAGTTAGAAATGATTTTTAATTTTTTTTTATTTTGTTCATAATAAAAAGAATTTATGTGGATAAAAGTATATATTTTTTTATCTATTGAATATTATAATTTAAAATTACCGATTTTTAATACTAAAAAAATTGCTATTGCTATATAAAATCTAATGGTTTGACTTTAGATATTGTCGGGCTGACTTTTTATGATGTCCATTTAACTTTTTTCCACAACAAATATTATTGTTTAATTAATTGTAAAATCCACATTTTAAATGTAGGCTAAGGACAAAAACAAAGATGCTTATAATTATAGGCATCGATGGCTACTGATTTTGATTCTCTAAATAGTTCCAATTTTGTATATAAACTTAAAAGTAAATGGCTTGGATCAACATTTCATAAAATACTATAAATAAATTGCATTTAGTAGATATTAATAGAGTTTAGCAGATTATAATCAGGCGTATGATAAGTTATATTAAATATTTAAAGAAAAATAAAATTCAGTGGATCAAATTATATTTGATATCTTCGTAGCAGAATAGGTAATGTTATTAGAAAATTATAAAAGATCGATTTGAAGTTAAACAGTGGCCAAATATTACCACGGAATCGAGCGTATGAAAGTGAAAAAAATGTGCTATGTCAATTCTATCAAATTGTTCAATTTCTATGTAAGATTATAGACGTGACCATGGGTCGATTTGGCTTGGCCGGCCTGCCTAAACTGGCCCGTTGCTGAACCAGTCCAGCCTGTCGAAAAATCGTAACCGCCGGGAATCGTAACCTAAACCGGTCGGTCCACAGACCGGTTCAGGTTCAAGAAATGTTGGAACCGGAACCATGGGGAACCGCAAACCGGACTTAAACCGCCAGTTCCGCTTCCCTAAACCGCCGGTTTCGCCTCCCAAACCGTCGGTTCCACCTCGCCAACCGCCGATTGACTGGCCCGCTACCGAACCGGCGGTTAACAGCGAACCGCCAGTTCACCGGCCCAGCGGTTCAGTGGGCCGGTTCCGATTCCACCCCTCTTGAACCGTAGCCCGGCGGGCCGAGACCCGGCCGTGGCCACCTCTATAAGATTATAATATATATCAATAAATATAATAGTTTAAATATTATAATTCCTTGTATAATATATGAACTTCACCATTTATATATAATGCACTGAACTGACATAATAAATTGATATATAAATTATTGAATTTTGTCAAATATAAAATTTATTAGATTAATAAATGTGTGCAAATGATATCCTAAACTATTGGGTATTGAGGTAAGTCAAAAAATATTTAAATGAGAATAAAAAAATTGCAACATTTTTAAGCAGTAGAAATAAATAATTGATTTAAATTTGAAAAAATAGGAGCCAAATTTTAGTGGGGCAAATATTTTTCTTACAAGATCTTAAAAATGATTCATTATTAAATGTGATGTTGGTAAAATTAATGTAATAGGTTAGATTTAAAGCAGTCAAATTTAGGTGGGCCACATCTTCTTACCATATCTTCTTAAGTACTGAAAAATAAATTTACTTTATAGTAAATATTAACCTTTTATCAAAATTAATTGTGAGAGAATAATTTAAAAAATTATACAGACAAATTTTATTATCCAAATACAGCAACAATTTAAGGTTGCTGGCAGTGGCTATGACATTATACCTGTAAATAATTATTATTTTTTCATTATACCTGTAAATAATTAATTTGGTAATGTGTCAGATTTTAAAATGTTAACCTGCCTGTATATATTTATTTACTATATACTTTCCAATTCCAAGAGACTCAACAAATCAGAATAATGATAATTTTTATTATTTTAACAAATACTATTATACCTCAAATGTAAATTTTCAATAATAATAATAATAATAATAATAATAATAATAATAATAATAATAATAATAATAATAATAATAAATCACTCATTTATTGAAAGATTTTATGCATAATATTGATAAATAAATGGAACTACTCTTTTCAAATAAATAATGGAGCTAGGCATATATATATATATTTTAAAAATTATAGGGAGGCCTAATGAGCTGAATAACACAGAATATGAGTAATTCATTTTATGAATTGCACATCAGAAAACCGTTCATCGTTCTGCAAATTGATGACGAAATGTGATTTAGAGTTAATAACGTACGCTTCTCATTGCATAAAAACAAATAAAATGATTAACTGAATCACACCCAGTTGATAAAAATATTTATATTTTTAATACGACTTTTATTTAAAATAACATTTTAATTATTCTTATTTGTAATAGTAATTATATAAATGAGCTGTGTTGTTTTAGTCCAAATTAAATTATTCTAACAACAATTGTGTTGGTTTTTCTTTTTTTTTTAAAAAAAAAATAATTGCGTTGGTTTTAGTTTGATTTCAAAATATATTGTAGTTGGTAGTGACAAATAAATATTATTATCATACACTTTATAAAGCGTTATTATTTTGTAATTGAACAATTTTTTTTTTTAAAAAAAAAAAATTTAAGTATGATTTTAAATTCATTATTATATTTGGTGTGCAGTCATTTGGATTTGGACTGAGAAAAAAAACATGATGAAATTTAATAATTTATGCATTTTCGAATTGTATTCATTTTTTTATAAATTAAAAAAAAGTATGAAATTTAAAAAATTTTATTATAATATTATTTTTTATTTCAATAAAATGTGAAATCAAGTTAATGAAGTGGAATTTTATGAATACTGTCTATACATTTTATATTTATCGAATTTATATAATAATTCATCAATTTAAAAGTTATTGATTTTTTATAACTAAACATGTGTTCGAAAAACATAAGTTTTAAAAATTATTCTTTTCGCATTCCATATTTGATAAAATAGTTTTTAGATATTTGTAAATGATTACTCTAAATAATTAACGGTACATTCAAAACAAAGTATGAAAATTTAAACGGTGGAAGAGAAAGAGAAAGAAATTTGAACTGTGGACGAATTTGGCTGTTACATAAGTTCAACTTGCGTATGTATAATCAAAACTTGCTCCTGTATAATCACATGTCCCTGTTTCGAAATTTAATCTTGCGTAACATTAAACTCCCCACGTGTCCGCTTCCCATTCATTTTTTCCACTAATTACGTAGTTACGTAATTAATTCTACCACTAACCGTTTGCTGTATCTCTTTCGCAATTTGGACTTGCGAAAGTAAGCTTCTTTCGCAATATGATCTTGTGCATTTCTTTGTTTCGCAATATGATATTGCGTAAGGTCTAATTTATGTCCACAGTTTGAATTTTAGTATTTTTTTCGTAAATGAACCAATAATTAACCGTCAAATAAACGACTAAATATCTAATTTTATGAACATACTTTTAATATTTTTTTTTCTCTCACAATGGAATTACTAACTTTGCAATAATTATTTCCTCACAACTTTTCCCCCTAAAAGAAAGGCATAACTATGGGTATTATAAGATTCTAAATCCAAAGTTTAAGATAATTAAAAAATTTATGACAAAGGGAAAAAAATAAAAGAGAATTTTTTTCTCTTTTGCCTTTTTGAATTAGATGGTTAATTGGGTCCCTTTCCAGTCTTCCAACATGCAACATTTTGTTGATTGAGAAGCAAAAACCTCCCTAATAATCAATAAAAAATTAAAAATAAAAACCTAATACTACCAATTATTAAAAAAAAAATAAATAAATAACCCAAATACAAATATAAAATTAAAAATAATTAAATAAAAAATTGTAAAAGACATTACAACAACTGCTTGAAGATGTGACACCTTTCAACTAGCCGACATCCCATTACCTTGTTCCTAACCCCTCCCATCACTCTGCACATGCACCCATTTGCATTTCCATACACTTAAAATACTAATCTTTACTTAATTAATTCATTAAGTACACCAATAATTATAAAAATCCCATTTCCTCAAACAAAATAAATTAATAAAAGAAGTCCACAAATTAATGCAAGTTTTAATTTTTTTGATTCTCTGTTAAGATTCCTCCTGTCAGAAAGAATTTAAAAGAGACCCCCTTTTGCTTCTTCGTTGTCTAAAACCTGAAATTTATTTCATTTATTATTTATTGTTTGTTCTAATTTTTCATAGCTATAGTGAATTGGGTTTGCTTCAAATTAATCCAATTCAATCTTAGCTTAGTTTTCTTAGTACTGATTAGAATGTTGCATGTGTGATCTATGGGTTTCTTCTGTCAGTGACTGACAGCTTCTATCTCTGTCTAAAATGAATTGTGTAATATCAATCATGCAATAACCCAATCATCAATTATTCTCTTCAACCTTTTGATCTGTTACTGTTTTTTGTTTCCTCCTCCAAATTTCAGCTTCAATTTGATATTTCTAATGATAATTTTTTGAGCATTTCTCAATTTTCTTTATTGGTTGTGCTTTCCCTTTCTTCCCTTCTTATCTTAAAAAGAAAAAGATTGCTCTTTTGCACATTGTATTGGTTTACCCTTTTGGCTCTATATTGAATCTATAATAAAACTTGGCTAAAATTTTCTCATATTCCAATTTTGTTTTTAGTTTTAAAATATATTTCTTATAATATTTATTTGTTTTTTATTATTTTCTTTGGCATAAAATGCCAAACGTATAATCAGTTTCAAGGCTTACAGTCATTTTCTTTTCTGGGTTGTTGAGTTCTTTAGTACAATTCTCTTGTTCCTGTCCAAGCTGTACACCATTATTAGTCCAAATTATTTACTTTCTGGGTTTTCGTTTTCTGTGTAATCTATATATTCTAAAATTTCCTGTTTAGTTGGTTCTTAATTTGCTCAACTTTTTCTTGGATTGTTCTTTTGGGCAATATAATTAATGCATTTTATTAACCATAAACCAGGTATTTTTTGTTCTGTCTGTTGTCGTTTTTCAATAAATTTAATCACCATTATTAGTTCTATAATAATCAAAAACATGTTCTAATCTGAATTTTGATTTTTTTTTTCTGTTTCTCTTGAATCTTCCTTTTTTGGTAACTAATATCATCTGGGTTTCAAGTATAATTTTTTCTTTCCTTCTCTATCATCCCAAAGTCCAAATCTTTGATTCTTGGTTTCAAAAGGGTTATTCTCAAAAGCCCTTCTTTTTTACTATTCCTTCAAGTCCTCTATTGTTTATATATCAAGAACCAAACTTCTACATCTGGGTAATAGACTGATGCGAATTGAAGGTTTCTTAAGAAATGGCAAATCTTGTTCCTGGAGTGCTCCTCAAACTTTTACAACATATGAATACAGATGTGAAGGTAGCTGGTGAACATAGGTCATCTTTGTTGCAGGTAGTGAGTATTGTACCAGCACTAGCAGGAGGTGAGCTATTCCCTAATCAAGGGTTTTATCTCAAGGTATCAGATTCATCTCATGCAACTTATGTATCTTTGCCTGATGAACATGATGATCTAATTCTTAGTGATAAAATCCAATTGGGTCAATTTATTCATGTTGAAAGGCTTGAATCTGCTTCACCCGTTCCTATTCTTAGAGGTGTTAGGCCAGTGCCAGGAAGGCACCCTTGTGTAGGGAGCCCAGAAGATATTGTAGCAACTCGTTCTCTTGGGTTTCTCAATAATAATAATAAGGTTGATTCTAGTTCTGGTTCAAAACATTTAGAGAAAGTTAAATCACCTAAAAGAGGGATATCAGGCAGTAATGGTACTGTGGTGGGGGCTAGACATCATGGGAATGCCAATAAGGAGGATTCATCTGATAGAAAAACATCTTTGAGTAGGTCAAATTCTCTATTGTCAAAACCTGCTTTGAATTTGGATTTGAAGAAGGAAACTTTGGCAAAATTGAAATCATCAGGTTCAAAGTCTATTCCTTCCTCTCCAACAAGTTGTTACTCATTGCCTACTTCATTTGAGAAATTTTCCAATGGGGTTAAGCATCATCAGGCAAAGGTTAAGGGATCAGAGAAGGTATCAAGTAAGTCGGGTATAGTGGAAAACGCAAGTTCTGTTTGTGGGGCTAGTCCAACTGCAAAGAGGGTACCAGTCATCAAGAATATAGTACAAGGGTTTGAGTTTGGGGCTAAAGCCCTAAGAAAGAGTTGGGAAGGGAATATGGAGGTGAAGAATCGGGAGAACTCAAAACTGAGGGCAACTAAACTTGATCCTAAGCCTGAAGCTCGGGGTATTTCTGTAAGTACAATTGTTTATGGATATTGAATTTAGTACTAGTTGAATATGAATTGGTCGAGATGCCACAGAATTTTTTCATTTTTCATGTAGTCAGTATAATGTACTATGTGTTGGTTAATCGTGATTCCTTTTTGTTATTAATCATTTATTTTCACTGTTATTAGTAACTTGAAATTGGTGTGTGTATCCATGGATTTTTCTTTTAAAATTTTAGGATGAATTTTGTATGGTTTTAGGATGAACTTATTAAAAATGATGATTATGTCTCTTATATTATCTTCATATGTTTTTGGTTATTGATATATTCTCCAATTCACATTGTCTTTTCTCATCCAACTCTACTTCATCTAATATAAATGTATATGGCAGGCTCCGAGGAAAAGCACGTCAAGTGAGAGGTTGCCATCTAAAGACGGCAATAAGAGCCAACTATCTGCCAAGTCATCTAAAGAGGAGAACAGAAATCCAATATCTACAAAGAAAGTTTCTACAGACGGAAATTTGGATGATCATCCAAAGTCAAATAAGTTAACAACGTCTGTTGGGAGGAAATCACCAGGAGACCTCAGTAATAATGGGTTTCCAGGAAATTTGGTCAAGGTTTCAGTAAATAGTAAGAAATTAACTGAGGGAAGTGTTTCATGGAGTTCACTTCCCTCCTCTCTTGCTAAGCTCGGAAAGGTAAGAGCTTTATCATGTATCTTTTCTCTATAACTTCTTAGTTTATCTTTTATCTTTCTTGAGGTTGGGTATCAGGACAAGTTGAATGGTTGGTAATGCCTTTTCTTTTCTGAAGCCGCCCATTTGTTAATCTTTCAATTTATATGCATCTTAAATGTATCCTATTGTAATTGTTGCCAGCCAGTTCCATTAAACTCTGGTCCAAATCACATTGAAGCATAGAATATGTATGTAATTTCAGTTGCAAAAATTTATTAAGTAAGCTAACTTTGAAAGATAAAACCCAATATGAGCAGAATGAAGTGGCAGATATGGGGAAATTGCTTGTATTGGGAATAATTAGTTGTTTAGTTGAGTGAGCCTCATGCTGCTTTTAGCTTTTACTCATATTGTTAGTTACATCACTGGTATCAGTATGTTAATACGTGAACATTTGAACATCATCCGTTCAGCATTGGCTGCTAATTAACTAGCAAAGAAACTCTGCTGCTGGCTGTCACAATCACAATTTGTTAATACGCGAATGATTTTGGGAGCCAATTCCTTTAGTTTTATGTGCTTGTTATTGTGAAAACTTCAATTCGGTTTATGATCTTGTACCAGTCGTGCAAAGTTTTAGACCTTCTTTCCAATTTCTCATTTTTGTCCCTTATGTTCTGTTTCAGGAAGTTATGAAGCACAGAGACTCTGCACAGACAGCAGCAGTAGAGGCTATCCAAGAGGCTTCTGCTGCAGAGAGCTTACTTCATTGTTTAAGGTAAGGTTTCAAAACAGGTCCTCAAAAGTAAACTAGAAAGTTTTAAAGTTCTGATTTGCACTTAGTGCACTTTGTAGTCAAGAATTCAGTATTTTCTGCTGCTTTTAGTGTTACTTCAACCACATTCAAGCTTGATGAATAATTCATGATCTTGTAGTATTTGTTTCGAAAACTTAGAGGGCGCTATTAGTTGAGTAAACCAATTAGTCAGTAGAATACCGTAGAACCTGATCTATGTGGTTTTGTTAATCTAACATTATTAGTTTATCCGTGACCAAAATGTAGTAGTTGCTAACATGCAAGGGAGAGCAGGGATGGAGGGGTTGCAACACTGTTGAGAGTCATGTCAGATTTGAGAGTTTTATTAATTATACAGCACTTTTAAATGACTTAACTCTCTTGCAACTTCAAGAAATGCATTCCGTACTCAACTTCTAAATTACCTTATCTTTCACATAGCTACGAGGAAAAAATAGTGCAATTCAATTTCAGTTTTATTGCATATTCAACTTTTTGTTTATAAGAAATCTTAGATTCATCCCACTTCATTTTTTAAAGATCCTAGGCATGAATAAGACTAGCTTCTAATGCTTGAGTTTTTTCTTTTTCTTGTCGCATACAATTCTTTTAAATTATCAGTAATTATATCCTATTTTCTTCTATTCATAAGCACCATTAATCACGAGGTGTTAATGCTATGTGCTAGGCTAGGCTATTCATTAGCCAGTTATTGGCTGTTGAAGGTTGATGTGACATGCATGGGCAGAGCTATATTTTAATTAGACGGTATACATGCCCCCCTAACTTGAGAAAGCATTTCAAGCTTAATTTTCCTTGAGTCCATCTAAGTATAAAATATTTTCAGTTTGTGACCCCCCACAAAATTTTGGATGACTTTCCTTAGATCCCTATGAAATTAGGATGATGTACAATTTTAATTAATTGCCATTTATTTTTCTAGTTTTTAACATATAAACTAATTTAGGGTACTCAAGTAAGAAAATATAAAGTTAAATAATAACCATTACTTACATTCTTTGTCAATTGAGATTTAACTGTTTTAGAGCACCACCACTTTTAAAGAAAAAAAGAAAAGTCGAGTCTTGAGACTTCAGAGCCTCTTCCTTTTCTTGTTTGTCTTTTCTATCTTATATGTATTTATTTTGCTAATTTATTACATTTTTTAGGGTGATCATGGAGTCATGGTTGTTTTCGTTAATAATAGTTACTTTGCTAGAATTTGCAAGTTATCGGTTCTGTTAATAAAAAGTTCAATCCAGTCAGTTTAGTTCAGTAAACTCAGTGATAAATTCAATTAATTTGGTTTGGTTGAAAATTTTGATCCAAACTGACTGACCAACTTCATATAGATGAGTACTCCCCCTGATCTTGAGTTTTTGGCTCCGCCATTGGATTGACATGAAAAAGCAAATAATGTTAGGACTGACCATTTTGCTCATAAATTTGCTTATAAAATAACCTTCTCAAACTTGGATTCCTGCATAATACTTCTGAGAATCATCAGCGATGGGCTCCTTTGCTTCACAAGCTAAGGAGTGTCGTAGTTTTTACAGCAATGTACTTGACCAGATTGATAAAATTAACAAAAACAAAATCTTTTCCACTATAAAAACCAGCAAATGAGGTACTTTTCTTTAGGCATAGGTACTTCTTTATTAGGGAAGAATATTGTTGGTATTTCAAATAGTTGACAACAAAAGCAATAGTATATCCTGCACAGTAAAAGTATCCTTTATTCAACTCACAAGAACCTTAGTCCATATCTAGTCGTGGTCGATGATATGGATTCTTTTCTCTATTCCTGTTGATTATTAGCATCATCGACTGAAAGGTTGAGATACTTTTTACAGATTCAGAATGCAAAAGGAATCTATTTATCAAAATTTTTAAATTACGAATAATCTTGTCTGGATGATGAAGCCTTGTAGTGCATGGCTTTAGTAAAGCCAACAACATAATAGAAAAGGAAACTATTGCTGCAGTGGTGAATTGAGGAAATTTTTTTCCTTGTAGAGTCTGATTCTACATCAATTTTAATAAATTGTTAAATGAGCTTTGGTTTTTAAAATGATTTCAACCTAATAATGAAATGGCACATCCCCCCATGTACATATTGATGGACCATCTCATGATATGCTGGGAAACTGAACACATGCACATACTATCATGACTGTCTCTTTGCCATTATGAATCTATAGTACTCAATAGTGTGTATTTGTCTATGTTTAAAAAAATTCATAAATTTGCTCGATTATTGTAAATTGTGTTGGAATCATTCCCTATGGGAGAGTGAGAAATGGAGGAAGGAAGAACATGGCAAGTTTTTGGAGTGCTTTTGATTCACTACATATAGGAGGAGATTATGTTTAATTTTACTAGTATTGCTGAACCGAATGAGAATGGATTTTGTGTATGTCGAGGGCATTACAGATCTAGAACAAAAGAGGATATTTGAATAAGATTGGCTTTAAGTAATTGTGTGAAATTCTGGAATTCTAGTTGCTGCAGTAGCTGTTATCATGGAAGAATAAAGCGACTCAATTCTTTGTTTGAAAATGAAAAGAAACGGCTTATACCTCGAACCGGAATGTGGTCTGGCCATCTTTTTGACGAAAGTCAGGGGGGGCCTAAGATTAGGATTTCCACTATTTTGTTGATATAGGTTTTGAACTTTCGGTATCAGAATAAATTCTTTTGTTGGGCAGTATACCTCCACATTTGGGAAAAGTGGCCCAAAACAATGCAAACTTGATGGCGTTGTTTTTGTTTGAGAACTAAAGGGCATCTTTTATTTTACATTTTCATGTCAGTACATGTCTACAATTTGGTTGTGTGACTCCTTTTCCTTTTTTTCGTATTTGCAGCATATACTCTGAGCTAACTTCCTCTGCTAAAGAAGATAAACCGCAACCTGCTGTAGAGCAGTTCTTGAACTTGCATGCAAGCTTGAACAATGCTCGCACGGTTGCTGATTCCCTGTCTAAAATTTTTCCTGCTGGTTCATCTCCGGATTCTGATGTCAGCCCATCAGAAGAAGTTCTGAAGGTCACATCGGATAGGCGTAAGCATGCAGCCTCCTGGGTGCAAGCTGCATTAGCCACCAACTTGTCTTCCTTTTCTGTATTTACCAAAGAAGCAACCTCAGCTCCTACCCAAGGTCAAAAGACTTCTAGTAGTAATCTACCCATCTTGGTCCTCGAAAATTCTTCTAAGAATGCATCAACAAAAATGCCAGCGAAAAACCGTCCAGCAGTTGTCTCCAAGCTTGTAGCAACAGGAGCTTTTCGCAAATCCGGTGATAGTTCAGCCGTTACGCAGAAGATGCCGCCCCAACCTCCACCCGAGTGGAGCAAAGGAGGTGGCCTTGATGAGGCTGTTGATTTGGCTGAAATGTTGAGAATGGAATCCCAAGACTGGTTCCTGGGATTTGTGGAGAGGTTCCTAGATGCAGACGTGGATTCCTCAACATTATCAGATAATGGTCAAATAGCAGGCATGTTGAGTCAGCTGAAGAGTGTGAACGACTGGTTAGATGAGATTGGCAGTTCAAACAAGGAAGAAGAGGAAACACCCCATGTATCGTCGGAAACTGTTGACAGGCTGAGGAAGAAGATATACGAATATCTTCTTACTCACGTCGAATCTGCTGCTGCTGCATTAGGTGGCGGATCACAATCATCACCAACGCTCCAAAGTATAGAAACGAAAACAAAAAGGTGATTTTCTTTTTTTCCTTAACTTGTTTGCAACTTTGGTTATATGAAAATGCAGCATTAGTGAATTAGTGATGCATATACGATTTTTAGTCGTGTTCTTTCTCGACCACCAAGCAGGCGAAAACACGAGGTTTTTCTAATTTATGTACATAAATCCAACATGGGTTTGAGGTATAGATGGATATATCCTTACTAAATTATGAAAGAAAGCATTTAAATGTGAAGGGGAAGGAGTTTTCCTTTAAATATTCTCATTGGCATTTTTTTTTGTGTGTAAACTTATACATATTTTCAACTGTTCAAAAGCTGGTAAAGATCCTTTTTTCCTTAGTTTATTATGCATTATTTACATTCTTAGTATAAGATTTTTGTATGTGAGGTGATATAATTATTATTTAGAAAAAAAGGAAAATATTCTAATAAAATTGTCCTTGTACAAACCTATAATTACTGCTTAAACCTCAAGTTCCCTTGGGATTTAGCTAAGCCTATCAGGTCTCTTATTTTTCTTCATTATACTCTTTGGTCATTTCCTGTTTATGTTTATCCCTAAATATGGAGGATTATTCTCGTTTTTGACTAATCTAAGATCAATCAAATTTTAAGATTGTAACATGTGTGTTTTATACTAATCACCTTTTAGGTGCTTATAATTTTAGTTTAAGAAACTTAATTTGGTTCATTTTAATTATATTTACTAACCCTTCAAAAAATAATTTTAAGCTAATTTTAGAGATTTCTGCGAGAACTGCATCTTAGACTAATTTTTATCTACGATACCTGAATTTTAGGGACTCATTTAAAGTTTCAATTGAGAAACTGTTAAATTAAACCTACCAAAATAAGCAAATATTCCAATTGAGAAGCTATAAATAAATGACAATTTTCAACTATTAAATTAAACCTACCAAAATAACACCCACGAATTAAGTTAGAGAAGGGGTGCAATGCAAAGAGATGAAGTATTTAGTGCAACAAATAGAAAATAAATGGGAATTTTTGAAGTACAAATTATGACTAAAATTACAATAATACCCTTGCACGGGTGGGTGTATATCAAAACTCATCCCGCCTCAAATCCGCAGCATGTTTACCCAACGTATCGGATAAAATTAGACCTCACGGGTCAAGTTTCAACGGGTATCCAACGGATTGGATTAAATGTTCAACCCCATCATCGGTGGTTGCAAGCTGGTGTATGCTGACATGTTAGATTAAATTTATACAATTGCATCCCTAATTTCCTCTTTTCTATCATCTTTACTAGAATTTTGAACTTATTTTACAAATGCACACCTCATTCTTTTCCTCTCTCTACTTCACTCACTCACATAATTATATAAATTTTAAAAAAATAATAAATTAACCATAAGAGAAAGAAGACCGGCAATTATGATTTAGTACTAATATTTTTTTCATTTCCAAGTTGACATACAAGATGGAGATTGACAATAATAATAATAAAAAAAAAAAAAATAGAGCCAAAATTTCTTTGGGTGCTGAAAAATCTTGTTATTGCTTAAAACTAGTATGATTTAGCAGTGTCAAAATTGGTTCTCTTTTTCAAGGTCATGGTGCCATCAGCGCATCAATTGTATAGGAAAGAGACTTTGCCCAGTCAGCTCGGAGAAATAATGTTTGTAGTGTGTTCATTACATTGTATCCAGGATCCAGTTTCCGCTGCCAGCCCTACAAACATTAAAACCACCAGCAAAAGATCAGAGAAACAATGAATGGTATTGGACAATCATAGCCAGATATCAAATTTCTCGTCCGCGGAACTAATTCCACAAATTTTGCAGAGACAAGAAAGAAGACTTATATGGACCAAAAAGGGAAGCAAAATAAACCTAAATGCCAGCTAGTAGGTAAACAACATTAAAGTGACTACAGTTATAATCCGAGTTCAATGCCAGTATATCATCTTCTCAACAAGAAAAATAAATTTACCTCAAGAACTAAAGTTGTGACCATTACAGTGCAAACGTTTCCATCAATATTGACCTTATGGCGCCTGATTTTCTCAAGTAATTCTTGCATGCAATCAGCAGGATGAATTAAATCGCCCTCAGGAGTACCCCAGAAAGTAAACGCCTCTACCACTTCCTGTAAAAACTTGAAATTATGCAGAGAAAAGGATTTTTCATGAAGAAACAGCATGGGGAACATATATTCCACCACTACATTACATTTTACCTTCTGTCACCACTAAAAAACAACAAACACAAATTCAACCATCCTGATAGAGAAGCAAACCCATGCATGACACAATTAATACTAGCAGAAACAAGCAAGAGCAAGATATCTTACCTCAATAAAAGCTTTTGGTTCTGGGCAACTTTGCTGCTTTGACAATCTCAGTGTGGATTCTGCTGCAGTACGCCCATCTCGACGGGCAACAGCCTTAAAGAATTCCAGTAAATTTACTCGATCACTCTTGGAAAGTTCAGCAGTCATACCAACATCAAGGAAAATGACGTGAGGCTTTGGAGGCTTTGATTTAAAGAACCCTTTTTGAGGAGACTTGTTCTGGGCCACCCGAACAAGGATGTTTCCGGGATGCATGTCTGCATGAATAAAGTTATCCACCTGAAAAAAAAAAAAAAAAAAAGACCACATTTTACTAACTGAAATATTAATATGAACAGAGAAGCAATAAAATGAAAAGAACATATTAGTACTGCATCATTAAACAAAAGAAAAAGAAGTATTACCAAAAGCATTTTCAGAAGCGCATCAGTCCCAATGTGAGCAAGTTCACTTTTAAGTCGTTTGTGTCCTTCAAGATCATCAACATAGTGTGATACACATTCTCCTTGCTCATAAGTTTCTACTAGAACAGCAGGGTGCACAAGTGGGTATACAGGCTTCGGAAAGGACACATCCTTCCATCTGCGGAAATTATAAATAAAGCGGCTCAAATGTGCAGCTTCCCTGGCCAGGTCAACTTGAGACATCATAAAAACTGCAAACTGCTGCACACTCTCATCCAGTCTTAACCATTTCAAAGTTGGTATGAAATTTGAGAATTTAGCTGCCAAGTTAATAATCTCAAAATCTCTTCTAATTGATTCGCCAACACCAGGATGCCTGACTTTAACAGCAACTACCATAGGCTTCGTCTGTTCTTTACCAGGATATCGAAATCTCAAAGTGGCTCGATGCACTTGAGCAATACTCCCAGAAGCAACAGGAACCTCTTCAAAACCCTCAAAAATCTCTGAGAGTTTGCGACCAAACGCTTTTTCAATAGTTCTCCTGGTGTAGGGAAAGCTATGTTCAGGAGCTTTGGTGTGCAGATCTGAAAGCTTTGTACACAAGTCTCCTGGAAAGAGATCTGGCCGAGTAGCTGCCCATTGACCCCATTTTATGAAAGCTGGACCTGCATTTTCCAAAGTACGAAGAACAACCTGAAGCCACAATTTCCTAAACTGTGGACCACAACAATCTGCAAATGGAGCCATTATTAAGCTTGGTGAGAACAAAATTGCTAAATAGATAGCTCTCACCAGCAAAACAAGACCTTCCACAGCAGCAAACACTAACGATGTCACATAAGCATGTCCATCTTTGGTACATGTGTATAAAGAGTTTGGCGACTGACTGTATTCGATTTCTGCCAGTGTTCTCTGTTGAGCCCATGCAACCGGTCCACATGTGAGCGCAAGAGCACCAGGAAAAACTAGGTGTGATCGTGTTAAAGCCAAGCTAACGGCCTGAGCAATCCTACTTATATGGGGGAAACTACAGCCACTTGCAAAACCCTTCCTGAGAAGCCTTTTCAAGGCAAGTTGGGCATGATGTCCCACTGTATTACTTGCCGAAACAATAGAGTAATTCCTAGAAAAATAATCCCTCTTCACAACAGAGAATCCAAGAGATCCTCCATTTGGAAACCTACAATGTGCATAATATCTATACTGCGGTAAACTTAACCTGAAATTCTCTCCTGTCCCATGCTTCCTCAATTTAGCCTGTCCAATTTCCTTGTTCAAAACAACAGCTTGTGCAATCCTCTTAAAATTACTGAACATCAAATATCTGCATCCAACATGTGGTTGTTCCAAAATTCAATTCCAAGTTACTAAGACCAGACCAGACAAATACATTAACCCAACAAACTCTACGAAAAGCAGCAAACTTTGCAATTAGCAAAGCAACCTAAACATAATATCTAAATTCATGAAATTCATCTTAATATATTCCAAGACGAGTCATTGTCCACAAAATCAAGAATGATACTGTCTAGTTCACGAAATCGATATTGACTCGTTTATTAGGCTCGATAGAAGCTTGGCACAACTTGGGCTCAAGCTCAATTTAAAACAAAAAAGAAAAATAAAAATAAACTACATAATTATATATTAATATATAATAATCCAAAACACAGTGTTCACTATAGTTACACATACATTAGTCCATGAATAGACTTAAAATTACACATAAAAATATGAGACACTAAAAACATTTGTATGCATAAAAGATATAATAACTGCTTGGTCTGTACCACACCCAATTTAAGAAGACTTAACAATATTAACAGGAAGAAACAGCACCATCAGTTGTACTTTATGAAGATGAAGAAAGAAGAAGAGATTAATGAAGGAAAAACCATAATTATAAATAATATTAGCATGGTAGATTTAGCAGCTTACAATGCAGCAGGCAATAAAGTTTTGTCAAATTGTCAGACTTTGCAATTTGTGAAACTTTTCTAAGCAGTCAAAATTTTAAACAGTCAATAGCAATCCCACAAGTTCTTCGTTCAGCAAGAAACCAAAAGAACAAAAGAGGATGCTAAAAAAAAAAGTAAATAAAAAGTCACCAAACACATAAAATACTGAAGCTGTACTTTGAAGAATCAAAGAAATTAACATAATCATTATCAAATACAATCATCAATCACTATTATCAAATTCAGTCAAAACAATTACTTAGCCATCCATCAAGCACTTACCTTTCCTATGAGCAGAACGGAAGAGCAGCAAGGAGAAGGACGTCCGGTGGCTTCCTTGAACAACTGCAAGCTGTCGATTCGTCACCGGAAGAGGTGGAGGGAGTAAATGCAGCCGATCAGTCGAAGGTCATGGGATCACCCGATACCACAAACAAAAATCGATGACGTGCGTCGTTGGCTCGAAGTCGGAAGAGACCGGAGAATATTTGCTCAATGACGACGAGAGATCAGACAGGAAGAGAGAAGGTTTTTATTGCTATTAGGTAGGCGGTGCGATTTGGGTTTGGTTTGGTGCCTAATTCATTCCTGTACCCAGAACTTTATGCTAATATACAATTGCACCCAATTATTAAATTTGTGTTCGATTATACCCAATTTCATAAACATATTGCTTAATTGCACCCAAAACTTGGGATAATCGAAAATTTGGTGTCTGAACTTCTTAAATTTTATTATTTTGGTATCTTTTTTTTTCAATTAAGTGCCCAGACAATTTAAATTTTTTGTAATGTAGTGTTTTTTGCCATGTGGCAATCCATCTATCTAGTTTTTAAATGATGAACTAATAGGAAAATGACAAGTTTTAAATGATTATTAATTATTGTATTGATAATCACCATGATTAAACATAAACATAAGTACATCATTTACATACGTTATAATTTATTTAAACAAGTTGAGAAAGCATTCCTTTAATGTTAGCATATGATGTGCGCGCTACCAAGGGAGGTCGCATGCGCTACTTATGCCTAAAACATTTTGGACGGAGTTAGGGAAAAGGTCATGTGCGCAACCAAGTAGGGTCGCATGCGCTACCTTTGCCCTACCCAAGATCACATGCGCTACTTAAGGGTGTAACATGAGCTACCTATGTCCATAACTCTCTGGACTGAGTTAGAGCACAATTAGCGTGCGCTACATATAAAGTTCATGAAATTCTGCAAAACCTCTAGCATGTAGTGCGCGCTATTCTAGTATGGCGTGCACGACTTGCGGGAATTCTGCAGAACACATTAACTCCACATACCAAATTCTTACCAAAACCATTTATTATCCACAACAACCACATATTTCATTTATAACTCATAAATACACATTTATCATATCATCATCACAATAATCATTTAAACAACACTTCATACATAAATCAACCAACATGTACATTCAAAAATACAAAATCAAATATATATTAAGTTTAAGTATCTAACCTTAATATTGGAGAGCTTCTACCACTAGCAAGTCTTTTTCTCCTTTCCTTTGCCAAAGAACGGAGCACTAATTTCTCTTATACCAAAAACACAACCAAAACCCTTAGAATCAACCCATACATAAATGATCAATGATGAACAATGTAATCTCAATATGTCTTTCTAAATCATCAATCTAACTCATATTACCTCTATTTATCATCAATTTCAACATTCAATAACATAAACCCCCAATTTTACAAAAACCTTAAAATGGTCATACCTTAGATTTCTTTAGGGTTTAACTTGAGTAGTGTGACATCCTTAATCCAAAATCATGCGTCATGCATATTGTCATAATAGGCATAACGCATTTTTACGATTTTTATTGCATAAGTATCGTTTTGATAAAAGATTTATTATTTGCTAAAAAACTATATATATGAACATTATAAGATTTATATTGAAAGTATATGACAACATAAATGAGGGATACCGCTAGAGTTTTTATTTGATGTGACCGTTTAAATTTATGGTGACGCAAATAATTAAAAGGAATAATTATAAAAAAAAAATTAAATAAAAGGGAAATAAATGTGATAAAAAAAATTTTAAACTTAGAATTTGATTTCTTTTGACGACGTTCGTTTCCCCAGTATTGTTAAGGTACCCGAGCTAGTACCGGGACCGCAAATATTTTCGAACCTGATTTTATAATAATCATACAAAATAATAATGAGGTATACATATCTATATATATGTATATAAATGAGAATACAATTTAAAGGAAAAATATATATATGTGTATATGTATAGTAAATGAAAGAAATGATATATGTGTGTGTTTATGTAAACAAAAAGGGGAATTTGTATATTTTTGTTAACAAACAAAAGGAGAAGTAGAAGATATATATATATACATACACACACGTATAGAGAAAGATAACAAAGAAGAAAAGAACTAGAAGGTGCAAAGTGAAGAATAACAAGAACAAACATTCGAGTTTGTGTTGTTATTAGTGACAGAATAGAAGTGAAAGTATTGAGGAGTAGAAGAGAGAGAGAGAGAAAGAACACAAAACAGAAAGAGATAAGAAGAAAACAGAGGAAAAAGAAGAAGTTTACATGATTTCTGGACGTTTGGAGATGCTAAAGAATAGGCAAGGAAGTGTGGAGGAGTAAGAACAAAAGAGAGACAAAGGGAAAATAGTGGGTGAAACAGAAACAAAGGAAGAAAAAGAAAGAAAGAAAAAAGGGAGACCACCGTGTATGGGAACCCTAGATCTTTGGGGAAGGTTATACTTAGTTAATGAAACTGTCGGAGTCGAAGGAGTGTTGGAAAAGGAAGAAAACCGCCGAAAATTTTGAGCAATAACCCTTGCAGTAAAGGAGAAAGGTTAAAGGCAACCCAAAATGGCAGCTCATGCTGCGTTTTGGAGGTATTTTTCCCCCTCGAGCACCTAAATTTTATAAAATTACAAATTGGACCTTAAAATTATAAGTTTTTACAATTGATTCCTTCCAAAAAATTTTAATTATTTTCAATTTAGTCCTTCCAGATTTTTAATTCTGAAAAATTTTATTTTGGTCCTTAAGACCTGAAGCGCTTGTAAATGAGTCCTGCAGAATTTTTAATTCTTTTCAATTAGGTCTCTTCGCCTGATTGAATTGTAAATATTGAAAATTGACCACTGAACTCACTGACAAACTTCAATTGAACTTCTAGAAGCTTTAAAACCTATGCAATTGAGCCCATTTGGTTTAATTTTGAATTTTATTTTATAAAATTTGACTAATTGGTTAATTAATTGAACTAAATTATGATAGATATTGATACATATAACTAATATATGATCAATTGGATTTGATATTAAATATAAATAGCATTGTGAATATTTTAAATGTAGTAAACACATGTCGAAAGTTAAAATTTAAATGAAATAAAAATATTTTATAAATATGATTAATATGATAAAACGATAATAAATATCAAGTCATATATTTTATTTCATATGAAATATATAGGACCATAAAATATAGGAGGGGGGCGAGAGAAGCAATCCGAAGCCTGATTTTAATTCTGTTGAGAGGTAAATATAAACTTTAGAAATGTTAATTGAAATGACTAATTATATGTGATTATTTATTTGGATCGGTACTGAAGTCCGATGGATTGACCTTATTGATATTTATCTAATTATATGTTTGAATCGGTACTGAAACCCGATCAATTGACCTTATTGATATTTATCTTATTATATGTGGTTATTTGTTTGAATTGGTATTGAAACTCGATTAATTAATTGTATAAATATTAATTATATATGATTATTTGTTTAGATCAGTACTAAAACTCGATCAATTGATTTTATTGAGATTGATTATTTGATGATTAATTATTGGATCGGTACAAAAGCATTCATACATGACTTAATAGAGCAATTGTGATCATCTTGACTTAAATTTGCAAAATTTCACAAGTGGGACCTACGAGTCATTATATGATTTTACAGACAGGACCTATGAGTCGGATATATGATCTTATAAATAGACCTTCTGGTCATACATAAACTTGGTACTGCACAGCCATATGTTATATGTTATATAAAATTTCCGGGCAATACTTGGTTTGACGGGTCACAACGTAATTAAATAAAATCATACGACATAAACATATGCATATCGATGTTTTTTATTATCATTATGAATTTGTGATTTATTGTTATTTTTAATTTATATTAGTTTATACTCACTGAGCATGCGACTTATCAAATCGCAAATTTATATTTCAGGTTTTAACTGCAACTGACAAGAATCAGTTTCACGGCATGAAGTGTAGTATTTCACATTCATTCCGCACAAGTCGGTCAACTGAAGTCTTATACCTCTTTCTTGCATCTTATGTATAGTTTTGTTGTATAAGTCTTAACTGAATATTTTGTAAATTTAATATATGTTGTATATTATGATTAAGGCATGTAATAATTATTTTAAATTATGATAAATAACATATAATATGATATACGTATTTATATATAAAAAAATTGATTTGTACGTATTTATATATAAAAAAATGTGATTTGTTTTATTTATGACACATATATGTATAGATCTATTATAAGTATGAGGACCACTGAGATCAAGAAATGCTCACAATTATTTATTTTAAGTGTGGTGGTGTGAGGATTGATGAGAGAAGAAGATGAATGAGAAGAAAATGAATGAGTAAGAATGAGGAGTGTGGCCAGGTGAGAAGGAGAAAGGAGAAGATGAATGGTATTTTTTGGAGAGAATTCTAGATTTTAGAGTGAATTTATTATCTTAGCCCTCTTTACTCTTTTCCATTTGTCTTATTTGAGCCATCTTTAGTCTTTTTACTCTTTCTAGTTAATTTTCTTTCTTACCCTTACAGTCTGTTCTCTCTTTTTGTCTTATTCTTACCCATTTATGTCTTTTGATCTTTCTCATTTATGCCCATTTTTACTCTTGATTTATACTTTGTTTATTCTTCATTTATTCTCTTACAATGCTTTTTATTTTAAGTTTATCCATTATGTTTTATTAACTAGTTTTAATGCACTCATACCCAATGTCTCTTATTGACCCAAACCGATTCTGGTTCCAAACCGACCGTATCCATATACAATGCAAAAACCAATTAACCCAAAAACCGGAATGTTACAACAAAGCTCACTAACACATTCATGAAATATATCATTAAAAAGTTCACAAATTCAATGAATGCCTCGCAAACTATTGGACGAGTTTATAACAAAACCACATCGTTTTACATAAATAATTAAATAATCCATATAAAATCAACCGAATCTAAACTTATCTCGAGCTTATGTAATTTTGAATCTGATTTTAAATTAAGCACACAAATTAAGCTCACGAACATGTTTGCGAATTCGATTGATGCGTAACGAATTGAACTCAAGCCAAATTTAGAGATACGTATTGAACTCGAACCTGAACCCGAACTTTATAATAATCTAAACGATTCAAATCAAATTCATAACTATTCAGCTCAATGCGATTCGTTTACAATTTTATTCATAAATATGATATTATTTCAATTTTCCATCACAAATTTTCCAAACTTAATATTCGTAAATAAAAAAACTTAATATTTGTAAATAAAATTGCAAACAGTTAATTTTGTCATTCTATTTACATTTCATTTTTAATTTTATCCTTTTTTAATAAAATTAATTATGAAACAATTCCTCTAATTAGTTTTTTATTATGATAAGGTAGTAAAATAAAAAATGAGGGGGAGGGGGAAAGAAGAGCCTTTACGCGTAATCTGGCACATGGGCCCTTCATTAAAGCAGTTAATGAAGCAACGCTCCACACCCAACCCCTTCATCCACTTCCACGTCTATTGTCTTTCAAATCTTACTTTTCCCCATTCTCTCCCATTTAATTTTTTTTATTTCCAAATTCGCCCTCTCATTTTAATTTATTTATACATTTTAACATTCTCCTTATTTTCTCTTATAATATGTTTTATGCATATAGTAAGTTATTTTTCAGCTTTTTTTTTTAAAGCAATTTATATAATATTTTATTAGAAGTTATTTCTCATAATTTTAGAGTTTCATTTCTAACTTTTTTTTTTTATAAACGGTAAATAATTATAAAATATTTAAAAACTGTTCAAATAATTAAATGTGTTAAAAATAATCAATTTAAAATAAGGTCCTAATTAATTATTTTACTTTCAGCAAAAATTTAAATAATAAAAATCTCAAATTCGATTATTATCCACTGTATTTAACACTAATTTATTGAAAAAAAAACACAATATAAATCTTAGTAAAAATATCTATTTTTTAACAAAAAATATATCTTTATCAATTTTAAAATATTGAATATATTTTTTCCATAGTTTATAGTTTCTTAGAGAATTTTCTTAATTTAAAGTTAATAAAAATTTTAATATATGAATTAAAAATTACTAACCATTAAATAAATGACTATGAAAATTTTGTACATAATAACTATATATAATTAAAAACAGAAAAATAGCAAAATAATATGTAAATTTTAGACTATGCCATTTCATCTCAATTTTTAGTTTTTTTTTAGAAAAATTTTTTATATATAAATATAGATAGATAGATAAATAATATGTAGTAATGATAGTATATGATTTTAAAAAGGAAGGAAAGTAACATTTATTTTGATTTAAGCATTAATTTATAAAATAAAAACCCATAACACTATTAAGGTGAATGAGGCAAATAATTTTATTTCTAATGTAACTTTTAATTTATTTTTGTTTTTCTCTTAATTCCTTTTAATTTGTATAGAATTAGTTATTTTCTGTTTTATATTTACATAAATTTTTATGAGGTGGTTTATTGTGAAAGATTTCGATTCATAAAATTTAAATAATACATATAATCATCCAATTTTAATCTATTATTTATTATAAAAAAGTACTAATCCATAAAATATGTGATTTGATTATAATTTAAATATCTTATTCTGTACGAGAGAGAAATCCCACATACAAAATGTGAAATTTCACCAATTTTATTGATTTTTTATTAATGATCAAATTAAAATATTAACTATATTCTTTATATATCTCTAAATTTATGGATTTAATAAAAAAATTTATTAAAATCCTAAAAATTTACTATTTTACCCTATTTAGATTCATTTAAAAAGGAAGAACTCAATAGCTTTTTATTGGTATTAATAATTCAATTTTGTATTAGAGGGATAAGATTATAATTATCTTTTATTTTTTTTAGAAATTTTAAAATTAAATAAAATAAGAATTATTATTATTATTATTTATGTGCCAACCAAATAGGTTAAAAAATAATTTTCAAACCAAAAAATCGTAAAAAATACGTGGCGCTGAATTTCTTTTTAAAAAGAAGACTAAAAGGAAAATAATCATTTTTTCTTTTATTTCTTTTTCCATTTTATTTATTTATTCTTCACCGAAGTACCCATCACAGTAATGATTGCGAATGCCAATTGCCAACAATTTGCCAACCCACAATTTCTCTCTTTCGTCTCAACCACTCTCTCTCTCCCTTCAAAGAACCCATCTTTTCTCTGTAAAAAAATTATCTCTTCGAAGTGCTCAAAAGGGGTAAATAAGGAAGAGGGGGAGGAGTAGGGGCCGAGCGAAGGGATGCAAATGATCTCGAAAGCTTCCTGTGCCATGGCCTCCCTTCCTTGTACTAGGGTTGGTTTTATTTCATCTTTATTTGTTAATTTATTGATTCTCTGTAGAAAATAATTTTCTGGGTTCTTTTTCTAATCTTGAACGCGTTTGAAACAGTTGTGGGTTTGAAATGTATGATCTAAGTGTTTGAAACAGTTGAGGAAATTTTAATTTATTATTATTATTTTTTGACTTGTCTCTTTTTGTTTGAAGTAGTGCCACTTGCTTGTGTATGGAACTCTATTTTGATTTCTGGTTATTTTGGGCGTTAAGGCAAACTGATTTTGTATTTAACGTAATGAATCAAAATTTCCCTTTCTGAAACTCCAGAAATTATATGGTCATATATATAGGGTGCTAATTATTCCTATTGAATATACAATTTAATAAGAAAATGCTGCAGATTTCACCATTAAGGTGTGGATTGAGGGGTTCAGTGTCAATTTTGGGAATTAATGTAAAGAGTAATATGTTCAGTAATGAGGTATGCTATTTTGCATTGTATTGTAGTGATTCCTTTTTTTTTTTTTGTTTTTCCTGCCATTCCTTTCTATTTGGTACTGTATTTTTACAAGTCTAGGCTTTCCTTCAATCATAGGCTCATTAAATTTCACCAGATTTCTTTTAATGGAGATGTTTCACAACATTGGATGATATTGTTTGACACTGTATCTATATAATTCTGTTACTTTAGGCCAGAAGTGGGCTTTGCGTATGGCCAGGTGCACGGCAGCTTTCTTTTAGAAAGGGTCTGTTATATGGATTCATGCACCTATTATCTCTGCCATTCAAGACTTTACGTGGTGCTAGTCGAACGCTTAAAGTTGCTCAGTTTTGCAGTGTTTCCAACATGGCTTCTTCCTTACAAATTGAATTGGTAATTTCTTCTCCCTATTAATTCATTACAGGGTTGATATTTAGGGGCGTTCGTTTTGCAAATGGAATGTCTTGTATTAATCTTTTGCTGCCTTTTGTATCTTCAGGTGCCTTGTTTGAAGGACAACTATGCATATCTTTTACATGATGAGGATACTGGCACTGTCGGGGTTGTTGATCCTTCTGAAGCTTTACCAGTAATTGATGCTCTAAGTCGGAACAACCGCAATTTGACCTATATTTTAAATACTCATCATCATCATGATCACACTGGTGGGAATGAAGAATTGAAAGCAAGGTATGGTGCAAAGGTACGATAGTGTTATTCCCCAGTGAATGTTATATTTCTGTTTTCTCCTTACTGGAGATGATTCCTAGAAACAGGAAGTTATAGGCTTTAAAAATCTTCATTTTTTTTTGACAATCTGAGTAGTTCATGTTTAACGTGGAGGTGATGATTTCTTCTTTCCAGCTCAACTTAAGAAAGTAAACTTTCCTAGTTTCCTTTTATGTCGAATTAGAAAATCTTCTTTGGCCCATATCACACTATTGACCATTTTTGAAGTTCTCTTTTCATACTTAATACTTTTAGTTTGTTCATTATGGTTGCATGTAAACGTTTTTTGGCAGCTTCAGTCTTTTCCATTCTAACTACTAGTCTTAGTTTAAGGTTTGAATTGAAGCAAGGGCCCTTCAGTATTATAAAGACAACTAGATTCTTATTTCATGTGAAGTGTTTCTATATTGACAGCTTCTATGTATTTTGGAGTCTTTATACTTCCTTTTTCTTGTTTGTAGGTAATTGGTCCAGGGAGTGATAGAGACAGAATTCCTGGTATTGATATAGTTTTGAATGATGGGGATAAATGGATGTTTGCTGGACATGAAGTGGTTGTGATGGACACTCCTGGTCATACTCGAGGTTGTGTTCTGTTATTTTTCATTGAAAACCATTTGAAAATTTTACTTAACTTGCTTGAGCAGCTGGGTTCTACTGCTGTTGCATTGTTAACTTTCTGTTATGCGGTTGTTAAGTTCAAGTGTAGCTGGCTTTTTAGGAGAGGCAAATGGTTTATTTTTACTAAACTACCATTTCATATAGTTATATTATGCTTGTTAGCGTGATCTGTATCAATTAGTCGCTTGAAATGTTTGACATGCTTTTTGATTCAAAATTATGGTGCCCTTTCGGTATTTGCATTAGTAATCACAAACATTTCTACGTAGACTGTGTGACATTATCTAATCTTAATAGTTATTAATGACCATATGTGAGACTGAGAATATTTGCTTACATTGTACTCTGTCCATATACGTTCTGATGTCCTACTTTGGCCTAATTGTAGGGCACATTAGTTTCTACTTCCCAAGATCAGGAGCTATTTTTACAGGAGATACTTTATTTAGTTTGTCATGTGGCAAGCTTTTTGAGGGAACTCCTGAGCAGGTAATGTCAATTCTCATTTCATGGTTAAGCTATGCTTTTCTGAGTTCTAAAACAGTTAGATTTGATACTTCCACTGGTCGAATGAATTTGATACTGGAATTCAATTTCTGTGGGCAAACAAGTGAGGAGAGGAAAACTGGTGGGAAATTATGTATATGCTCCTCAAGAAATTATTAGTTTTTCTTAGTTGAAGTCTATGTTTTTGTAAAATTTAAGCAATCATTTGTATTGGAAACTTGACAAAATAAAATTTTCTATTGTTCCAGATGCATTCTTCCCTCAGTAAAATTACGGCATTGCCAGATGATACAAATATCTATTGTGGCCACGAGTACACATTGGTTAGTTGCCAAAACATTTCCTTGCCATCTCCTTTCTTCATCCATGATCAAATTTTTGGTCTCTAACTACTAGGCATTCAATTGGCAGAGTAACTCGAAGTTTGCATTATCTATAGAACCCAACAATGAGGCACTCCAGTCATATGCAGCCCAGGTAGCCCATCTTCGTGGCAAGAATCTGCCAACAGTAAGTTTTCTGTTCAATTCACAGATCAATTTGCACAAAATATGGTCATAATTAATTAAAGCTTAGTGTGAAGCGAGATTAAACTATGTTGCGAGTGTGAACCCAACCGTCTGTTGTAGACCAGTCAAAGTTTAGAACATGAACAACTTTGAACATTATCTTGATATTGACTTTGTTTTCAACTCTTAGATTCCAACAACACTAAAGGTCGAGAAGGCATGTAATCCATTTCTTCGCACCTCGAGTACAGAAATCCGGCAGTCGTTAAATATCCCGGCCACGACAAATGATGCAGAAGCCTTAGGTGTCATCCGGCGGGCAAAGGATAATTATTAAGGTGGAATACAGGGTATGTGTCTGTCTATAGGATAAATAACCTTTCGGATTTATCACTGTATTTCTGTTCATATATTTTTTTTTTGGATATTGGAGGTTCTTGTCCATATATTTTTGGATATTTAGAGTTATTTTTTTTAGTGCCTATGATGATAATGACGGAAAATGCTAATGTTATGTCAAGATATTTTAGTGTATGATCATCAACATTACTTTCATTCTATGAAATTGAAAATTTTTGTGGTAGAAATTTTAAACTTTCTGGTTTGTATTTTCTAAAAATTGCACATTTTTAAAACTTTATGGTTCGATGTTGGAGAAGGGTTCGGTTTGGTTCCGATATTTGAAATTGTGACTGAAACCAGGGAATTTGTTGCATAATTGGAACTGAATCGTGAACTGGCAGTTTCAAAACCGTACCAAAAGCATTGAGCCTGATTTGCCTGAGCAATTGATTGTGAATTAGATGTGGCCACGGGCCGGTTTTGGGCCGCGGCCCGCCGGGCCACAGTTCAAGGGTCAATCGAACTTTAACTGGCCTGCCAAACCGATGGTTTGACGGACCGGCAGTTAACCGGCGGTTAAATTTTGGGCTAAAAAACCGGCGGTTCATGGCAGTTAAACCGGCGATTCATGATGGTTAACCGGCGGTTAAATTCCGGGTTAAAAAACCGGCGGTTCATGACGGTTAATCGACGGTTCGATTCACAAAGCCCGCCGGTTCACGGGCTTAAACAGTTCCGGTTCAAAAAATTATCAAAACTGAAACCTGCCCGTCCTTCGGCCGGTTCAGGTTACGGTTTTTACGGTTCCGGACTTCGAGCGGTTTGGCCGGTTCAGGCGGGCCGGCCGAACCGGCTCATGGCCGTGTCTATTGTGAATAATTTTCTTTAATGTGATTAGGGGTTTAATGAGGTATGTTTAGGTGATGGATTGGATGGGTTTACCAAACACTACTTTTATGGCTAATTACTTTATTGTACATCACTCTATATATCAACCATAAATATTTTATGATGTTGAAAGGGCAATAGTTAGTCACACATTTCATGGGATAACCTTATCTCATGTTCTATGCTTGTAAAAAAAAAGAACATTTCTTTAATAATAATTATAATAATAATAAATTTTTTGAAATTAATAAATTAATAATCCTATATGTTTTTGTTGAATTCTTTGCTATTTTTTAAAAAATTCTTTTTTTTAAATATGTTAATATCCATAAAATAAATAAATTTCCTTCAAAAAGAGTATAAATTTAATAAATAATTGAAATTGTTTAATTTCAACTAATTCATTAAGTTGTTTGAATAAAAATGTTGAATTTCACACTAATATTGTGTTAAACTCATTTAAAACATTAACTAAGCTGGCCCATAAAGGGAGTATTTTCTTTTACTCAAACATGTGCTTTTAAGTCAAGCTTTTAAAAAAGCACATATATAGGAGATGATGTTGAGTAAACAAAAGGGCATGTATTTAAGATTGTTTCTTGCTATTGCAAAATGAGAATGCTTAAAAAGCTTCTTTTTTAACCTTAAAATCAAAGAGAAATTGGTCCAAAACTTTCCCTTTTTTAGTCATTACCCTACTCAATTCCCTTCTAGACCATTATTTTCTGTTTTGTTGCACCCAAAATGTTTTAAATTGGTGGTTCTAATACATCATACATAATGCAAGCTGTGAGATGTGACGCTCGAATCTATTATGCAGTATATTTTTTTTATGGGGACTTATAAATTTTTTGGATATATATAAAAATAGATATTTTTTATTTTAATTTAAAAAACGGATCAAAATAGAAAAAATTTTAAAAAATGGACTCACTATATTTTAATGGCATTTTTGGACCTTTTATTAAAAGAAATAAAAAACACAAACTCTCTACAATTTTGATACAAAATTTGAACAATAATTATACAACTACTGTATTTGAATAATACTTATACAATAGTGATACAAAAATAGTACAACAACAGTTTAGTATTTTTTTATGTTTATACAACATCAGTACAATATTAACTAAATATTTTTTTTTAATTTTATTTTTATATTGGGTCTATTTTTTAAATTAAAATAAAAAATGAGTTCTTACTCTTAAATAACTTAAAAAATTTTGAAAAAGTTAAATAATATTTCGTAAAAATTTATTTAATTTATTAATACGTAGCGAACTAAAAATAATTTGATTTTTTTTTTATTAATTGATAGCAATTGCTGATAGATTATAGCCTTTAGTGTTTGGTTTAAGTTTTTATAAGCTAGGATTAAAAGGCAAAATCCAATTTCGAAATACTGCTTTGCAGCTTCTATAAGCTAGGATTAAAAGGGGATTAAAAACCTAAATTAGCAGTCAAAAATAATAAATTTATTATTAATCAAAACAAAAAACAAAAGGGAAATTTCATTTCATAAAATAGAAAAGGAAAAGCTGATTGTATGGGACCCATCAACAACATCAACAACCAATATAGTGACATATTAGAAAAGCAACAAAACGTCTCTGTACATAATACTTTCCGCGCCAAATCCTTTCTTCTTCTTTATATATATGCACAACTGATCTTCTTCTTCTTCTTCAACCTAACCCAAATTTCTCATTTCAATTTATTGTTTTCTTCTTCATTTCCGTGTTAATGGTGATCGTCGACGCTTTATTTGGGGATTTAAACCCTAGAATCTGTACGGTTCTTGGCGGGCGAGGGTTTCTAGGAAGATCGCTTGTTTTTAACCTTCTTAAACTCGGTAACTGGATCGTTCGAGTAGCCGATTCCGCTCACTCTTTGCAACTCGACTCTACTGACTCTGCCGACTCTTGTCTCAACGATGCTATCTCTTCTGGTCGTGCTTCTTATCATCTTCTTGATGTTCTCGATGTCCCTGTCCTCGTCAAAGGTAATATATATGTATAAACAGTTGGATACAGTACTCTTTTTTTTTTTTTTTCCTTCTTTTGGTTTGAGGCCTTGTTTGTTGCGGAGGAAATTAAGAAATGAAAATGAAGGGAAACTGAAACTTTGGATATGATTCGTTTAAGCAGAAAACAGTAATTAGTCTGCTTGCTGCTGATATGAGCCTATTCAAGTAGTTAGATCAAGTTTGATTTGCAAGTGAAGAGAACTATACCTAAGTTTGATTGGTAAAATCACAGGTCCCGGAGAAGTGAAGAGAGTATATCAGAATCCTGGATTGATTATTTTTAGAATTTAGAATTTTTTTTTTTAATGAATTGGCTTTCTTGTGAGATAAAGCGTCAGAATGAAGAACAGATGAAATAATTTTATCCTTAATCTTTTAGCCTTTCTGGTTCTATATTTTCTCAGTGCACAAGTTTATCTGTCCATTATATTGTTTATTTGTCACTTGTATTTGGAGTTGATGTGATTAGGATTTAAGATCAAAATTGTTTAATAACTCTTTGTATCAATTTGAAGTTCTGACCTTTTAGTTTTGCTCTTGAGCTATGGATGAGTATTTCGTCATTTGGAAAGGAAGAAACTAAGAGAAAAATTGTAGCCTTTTTCTTTTTAAAACTCTATGCAAAAACTGAGCAAAACGTCCGTATAAGCTTTATTAGTGGGATGGTAAGTTGAGGATTCTTAGATAGTTAATGTAGTTCTTGTTTTTCCCAGTCTAACAAATGTGGGAAAAAAAAAAATCAAGGACTCGCTTGAGCTTTTAATGTGAAACAGCCTTAGCTTGCAGTCATTTGAACTATTAGCAAAGCATCATATTATTATTGGAACGATACATTTATATCTGAATTTCTTGAATCCATTTTTGGTGAAAGTGTAAACAAGATCATTAAACTTCCATAACATGTAAATTTGATATGCTTTTCTTTGAACTATTATGATTCATTCTGCCTTAATTTTTCTTCCCTTTTCATTTTTATAAGCATCAGAATTTGGTTATTTTATGAAAATAGATTCATTGAGACAAACTTTTATCTGCTTATAGTTATTAAGGTTTCATTTTTCATAAATTATGTGTTGTTATGCTCTTTACCTATAAAATTGGGATTGAGAAATTAATGTTGCACCATATTATGCCTTTGCAGCTATCGAGGGTTCGTCGGTTGTGTTTTATATAGAAGCTTCTGATTTATGGAATTATGATTTCCCTCATTGCTACAAAATTGTTGTTCAAGGTAAGGGTGATTGACTATTTTGCGGGTTTTATGCATTACATGTTGTAAGTAATGATTATTTACTTTCTCAGGTGCTAAAAATGTCATCAATGCTTGCCGACAGTGCAAAGTCCGGAAGCTCATATATAACAGTTCTGCAGACGTAATTTTTGATGGTTCACGTGATATAAGCTATGGAGATGAGTCCTTAATCTGCCATTGGAGTGTATGTTCACCACTTAGAACTTTGCTACCTTTTTGTTTCTACTAGATTGTTTTACTTTTCTTTTTGACTATGCATTGTACATAACTGGTGCCATGACACAGTTTCAGGATATGAGGAGTGACTTTAAGGCTCAGGCAGAAGCACTAATCCTGTATGCTAACAATATTGATGGTCTTTTGACGTGTGCACTTCGTCCCAGCAATGTTTTTGGCCCTGGAGATACACAGCTCGTGCCTTTCTTGGTGAAATTAGCAAAATCTGGCTGTGGCAAGGTTTGAAAGCTATTCATCCTCCTCTGCACTATTTCATTTAACATGTTGATAAAACTTCTTGTCAATTTTTAAATCTTTATTTTTTTGGGAAAAACTCTTCAGTATCCTATTCTCTTTTGCTATAAGTATTTACTTGATTTTGGGATTCTATATCTCAAAGAGAGAGTTCTTTGTTTTAATCTTTTCTCCTTCGATTTCAGACTTTAGACGTTATATTTCTTAGGCATCCTCTAATTGTATATCACTAACTTTCACTATTTAATCTTTTTAAAGTAAACAGTTTCTCATTACAGATTATTATAGGAAGTGGTGAAAATATGTCTGACTTTACCTTTGTGGAAAATGTTGCTCATGCCCACATCTGCGCAGCAGAAGCTCTAGATTCTCAGATGGTCTCTGTAGCTGGAAAGGTACTCCATCATTGTGCGAAGTCCTTCTTTGTATTTCATTGCAAACATGAACAAGGAAGGTATTATCTTATTTGTGATCCATTGCAGGCTTTTTTCATAACTAATCTTGAGCCTGTGAAGTTTTGGGAATTTGTATCAATAGTACTAGAAGGCTTGGGTTATCAGAGGTAAGAAAGCACCCTGAACTATTTGGCTGAGAGGATGAGAAAAACTTGAAAATCCTAGATTTTTTATTATTAAGAATGGCTGATGGCTCAAAGCTACATCAGAAGGACAATAAAAAGACAGTAGCGATAGAAAATAATAAAACAAAGGGGCAAAGTAAGAAAGGAATGGAAAATTTCTTACCTAGTTGAAGCTATTTTTAGCCTTTTTAAGTAATAATATCTAATGCGCCAAATTAACACATGTTGTCTCACATCTTAATAGAGATGGAGTGGGGAATGTATTCATGATTTTACATGCTCATATGGTATTGTACTACAATTTTTCTCTGCTCTTTTAAAAAGGTGGTATTTTCTAGTGCTGCTGTTTGAATCTGACTTTGCCGTTTACTTTGATTGCAGACCTATAATAAAACTCCCTTCCAGGATGGTGTGGTACATTCTTTTGTTTGTCAGGTGGACACATCAAAAGTTGGGTTTAAAAAAATATAACCATGATCTCTCAGCTTACTTCTTTCGTCTAGCTTCACACACTAGGACTTTTAATTGCACTGCAGCTCAAAGGCATATTGGATATTCACCATTTGTCTCTCTCGATGTAAGTTTTACTTAATTGTCTATTCATAAAGCCCTTGATGCTTCTCATGGTTGTCTTTCGTTTTCTTTTTTCTGTTTTAATTAGTCAAACGTTGTCCTTTGAATTCTTAAGCCTCTACTTCCCTTGTGGATTTTCCTGAGGTTATGGTGACTGTTGATTTTGTTTGGATCTCTTGGAGCTGTGAATATGTATAGATTATGGATTGCTTCATCTTGCTTTTTGATTGTAATTTTGTCTTTGTCTTGTTGGTGGATTGCACAAAGCGAGTGGTTCATATACTATTACTCTGAAATTTCCCAATGATTTTATGAGAGATTAAACATTTGTTTGTGGTGATTGTTAACATGCAGGATGGTATTGCATTGACCATTGATTCATACTCAAATTTGGTCAAGGACCCATCTTTCATGAGATGTAATGTTGAAGAGCAATCAAAGGTCGATAAGCTGCTAGGTGGTGGGAAAGGTTGAAAGTTTGTTTTCATATCTTTTTCCTAAATTTGGTTTTGAAAAGATCTCTGTAATGCCTTCAATTTGTTTTCATGTTTATAAGTTAAATTTGATTTTGAAGCAGCATTGAGAGCTAAGGCCTCTTACTGATTAGTGCTTAGATTTATAGATTTTGTGGTCTAAGTCTCTATTTGTAGCATCATGTGCTGGTTTGGCTTGAACTTAGGTTTAACAGCGGTAGAATTTGTTGTAATGGGTATTGCTATCATTCCATAGCTATAGATAACCTATTCAGCAGTCTGGACTATGCTTAGCAGAAAAAATCTACTTTCCATCCGTACTAATGATGGGAATTCTATTATGTGGAATGATTTCAATCTTGTAATTCATCTTAAAATCGATAATTAGATGGGCTATTCATTACAATGCGTGTACTATTAATTGTAGACTCTAAAAAGTAAACATTCTCCTTGCAGTTGCAGAGATTTTGCTCTGGAGGGATGAGAAGACAACATTTGCATATTTTCTTATATTTGCTGTGCTGTTTTACTGGTTTTTACTTTCTGGAAGAACTTTTGCCTCCTCAGCTGCGAAGTTTCTGCTGTTGATATCTACCATCCTTTATGGGTATGGCATTCTACCAGCAAAGATGTAAGTCCATTTATCCTTATTTCATCTTGAGTTAGGTTAGGTATTAACTTGACAGGCAGTATCTTGCCTGAAATTGTTGAAACTTGACTGGCAGTAGTTCTCTGTTTCCTTAATCAATCAAGTGCGTTTTGGTTTATTTTTATCTCATAAAAATTAGGTTTTATTGTTGATGTTAGTTCCCATTTCCAAGGTGTAAAAAGAGAAAAGAAAAGGTCCAGGTTGTGACAGCTTAGGGCAGAGTTGTGAGTGCATTTCTGGAAATAAGTTTGCTTTACTGCAGGAAGATATTTTTTTCCTTTTTTATATTCTCTCATGGAAGCAGATGTGCTTCAAGCTTATTTTGACTCCTGATGTGGTGGAAAATTTATGAAGCTTGCATTTATAAAATAGAACTACTTAATTTCGCAAATGATTGCATGGAGAAAATAGGTGCACTTTCTTTTACAGAGCCATAAGTTATTGTTCTAGATTACAGGTAATATCGGATGATGCAACCTAGACTGGGATTTGCTACGAACTTATCCTATAGCTTTCTCATGAGTTTGCTGGAATTTGATTCTACATAGGTTATTTCCTATTTGAACCATAATTCGTGGTTTTAATCTATATTAGTAAGTTTTGAAAAAAGAAAAGGAAGGAGAAGAATTAGTTGAAGGGAATAGAAAGCTGTGTTAAAAATATTAGTGTTATAATAGCAAAGAATTATTATTATTAGGGGTAAATGAGGAAAAGAATGACCTGTACTGTAGGTAAATTGTATCACTGTTTGAACACTTCTGCATTGAATCTAGAAGAGAATGGGAGACATATGGTTCCATGTTCTTCAACTTCCAACTATGGAGATAATTACTGGAATTTTTTTCTACGTTGTAAAGAGGATGCCTTTCAAGATGCTGCAAATATTTCTTTTTCACTTAGCATTAATGATTGATCATGTCCCTGATACGTTGAATTCTTACTCTTTTCAATGATGCAATTCAGTTTGGTTGAAAATTAAATGAGATGTGCTGATTGCAACAGATCTGGTTTTGCCATTCAGAGGATATCCTCGTCTTGGTTTGAAGTTTCAGAAACGACAGTGAAAGACTCAATTACATCCATTGCTTATCTTTGGAACAGAGGGGTGGTTAATAATATAAGATCATTGGCTGTAGGAGAAGATTGGAATAAATTCATCAAGGTATCAATTGTGATGATAATTCTTTTACAGTACTGAGTGCACCTATTGTTTTAATTCCACATCTTTCATTTGTTTGTATGCTCATCAAATCTTCTCAAGATGTGTATGTTTTTGCTATTTGGTTGGATAGATGTGCTCTCCAACCATTACAATTCTAATAACTACTTGATATAGGAATTACAATTGGAAAAGGTGCCTTCCAAAATGAAGTAAATTGTTTTCTTTTGCTAGTCATGCCGTCATCTATTCTTAAATTTCTAGCTGTTGCTTCACATTTAATGCATGTGATAGTTCTATAGGAATTGTTACAATATTGGAGATTAACAAATGCGTTTCGCCCGGAATCATCTGATTACAGGTAGTGTTATCTCTATATATCCTGAAGTTGATTCCATTGCTGTCTTTTATGGTGGCAGTTGGTGTAGGTAAGGAAAATTCCTGCGGTACAAATTTAAATATACACAATTCATTGTTCATTAGTTTGATGTTGTTCAAATGAAATGCAGTTCTGGTCTTTGCCTTTACGGCCTTCTTTGTTTACGAGCAGTATGAAACTGAAATTGACGGAATAGTTAACATTCTGGCAGACAGAATAAAAGAAACAAAGAGATTATTGATGAGGAATGTTCCTGCTCCGGTCTCAGTGTTTTTACAAAGAAAAGGACCTGCTCCGGAAGGATTATAACACGTATTTATATACAGTTTAGAGAGATACCCCGCTGAGCAAAAGAAAGAGGAGATGGGGTATGTTAGTATCAGTACCACAACACTTTTCTGTTCTGCTGTAACATTGAGTGCTAGTTTCTGAAAAGCATAGTTTTAGGGCGTAAATGTCACATTATATTAGCTGAAAATGTTGAAATATAATCAGAAATAGGTCTTGCATTAATTAGTCTTTTCTTGGCTGCAATTTTACAATAGTTTTTTAAGCTACTTTTAAAATAGTGTAGCTTTTAGATTTGTGCAGTGCAGGTTTTGCTTTTGCACCTCATTTTTTGATTTGGAAATAGAAAATGATAAAGATTGATAAGGGACTTTTAAGACTTCTCAAGTCTACTTATTTTTTTTTTTATTTTTTTATTTTTTTACAATTTAATCATGAGTTTGGTCCATCTGCATAATAAGATTAAGCTTTTACCAAAAATATAATTATTATTCTTCTGTTACCAAACATGGTCCAATCATCTTCAGCTAAAAAATAATTTCTTGACATTTTTTACCAAAAATGCTAGGACCAAATGTTGAATAGACAATTTCAACCAAAAGAGGAAACTGCAAAAGTGCAAATAATGTAACAGGGACACAAGCAATAAGCCCAATTGGCACAGCAATCCAATTCACTCTTTGAAACAAAACCAAATAAAAAGCTGCACTAAAAGCTGCTAACATTGAAGCTATTGAGAAAAATAAGGTTATCAGACCAATGCTCAATCTCATTGGCAAGGCTCTAAGAAAATCCATTTCTGAATATCGCGATGTCAGCATTCCCAGAAACATTAGCAGTGAAGTGGATGAAGAGAAAAGAGCTAAAGCATCTGACACAGCAAAAATCATGAAAGATGTTTGGTTTAAGAAAATGGGTGTGCCTTGATCGCTGATATTACCACCCGGAACAGTAAAAGCAGCTGCGAAAACTACCGTGAGCACTAGTGCGGCTACCGTAGCACATGAGGTTGCTGTGTCCTTCATCCATTTCTCCCCTTTTTCGACCAGGTTCTTATGCTCCTCAGTGAACAATATTGTTGGAATTTTCCCTTGTTTATTTTTCCACTCCTTTTGCTTTGGTGTAACAAACTTTTCCACTTCCTGTGGCAAAATTTTATAAAAAATTAGCTGGAATGAAGAAGTACTAAGGTGGGGTGTAAGATGGACTATATTATGACCTTAAACCATTGCAATTCCCTCTGCATTTGAAGAGCAGCACCAGAAATTTTGCTTGATTGATGCAGTTCCCCTGCTAAATGCAGCATGTTGTTCCAACATTTGTCATAATGGCTTATAATAAAACTCTTCTGTGTACCCATTTGATACAAAAGATTGTAGACTTTTTCTTGCCGGTGTTTCACTGCGGAAAGAAAAACAGTTTCCCCAGTGTTTTTATCTTCTATCCAAACTACCCCAGGATAGGCTTTAATAGCCTCTACAACAAACCTTTCATTGCCCATAGTAGCCGCGATACGTGTTGCAGATCCTATTATATCATTAGCAGCTTCTATACTTGCTTTTACAGCTATAGAAATCAAGAGTTGGAGCAGTTCCATCGCCTGGTTATGCATAAGCAATGTGCTATGAATGTGGCTTAGAAATTGAAACTGCTTAAGTTCTGTATAGTTTTCTTTTGATCTTCCTTCTTGACTCTCAATATCTCCACCTTTTCGAGCACTTCCTCTATTTGCAAAATCTGCAATGGGACAACAATCTTATGGGTATTTATTATTGTAAAGTGGAATAGCAGAGATGAAAGTAGGATCAGTAGAACAACAATTGTACAATAGCCTCTGAAAATATCCAAGCTTTCTTCCATTAGCAAATATTACTGCCGATTTCGCAGCTAATACATCTAAAGCAGTTTCTCCTCCTCCTCTATTCTTTCCAAGAGCTAGATCGGGAAACTGCTTCAACACATCAAGTGCAATATCTGTTGAGAAGTCAGATTCTGTTAATATCATACCCAAAATGCGAAACAAACGAATCAATACTCCAAGTTTGCTACAAAAATATGGATATTAAGGACGATTATAACCAAAATGTCTCTATATGATGAAAAAGCTCACAGAACATACCGTAAAAATGAGCATTGATCAGCGAAATTAGAAGGTAGACGCCATTCCTGCCGATGAAAGGACTTGGACGCTCATCCCTAGTGACTGATAGAAGATATCTGGCAGTTTCTCTATGAGCATATTGAGCAGCTCGATGAAGAGGCACATCGCGTCGACATCTAGCTTGAGTTAATCTAAGATTCTTCTCAACTAAAAGCTTAGCAACTTGCGTATTTCCAGTATTAGCAGCATAGTGAAGAGAAGTGCTACCACTTAAATTTGGTATTTCCAAAGCTTCATCTGGCAATCGAGCAATTAGCTTCTCTATGAAACTGAAAGAGTGACCGGCAGCAATTGCCACCAGAAGAGGAGTCTCCTCCAAGTGGGTGATCTTAGCGCTCAACACCGATGGATCATCAGCAATGATTGCATGAGCATTAATATGTTGACCTTGTACTATAGCTTTGTGCAGCGGCAAATATGGGTGAAGTACGTTCTTAACTTCCATTCTATTGTTGCTCTGTAAATCACACAAACTGGATAAATTAGGAGCTCTTTCTGAAGACGGGAATTGGCCACCTATAAAAAATATAATCTTGAATTTGGTGGGTGTGGATTCCTCAAAGACAGGGACAGCGATGGCTAGTCATGTTATAGCCATTTATTACATGAATGAAAGTCAAGAATGTGCAGCTCTAAAGAACATTTAAATTCAGTTCAGAAGTTTAATTAATACCGTTTGATTAGATGAAATGATATCCATCTTAAAAGAAAGGTTAAGCCAAATTTTCATAAATTAGACAAATCTAAACTAAATAAAAAATCTAATTTCATAAGAACATAAGAATTTCAATCTAAATTAGAAAATAAATAATTATAGACTAACAATAACACAAATAACTCATCCCAATTATATTCTAATTTATACTAAATAAAAATATAAATATTCTAAAAATAATCAAAAACCTGTAATTAAAAAGCACAGCCCGTATAAATATGCACAAGGGCTGTGGAACTTTTTGATCAAATTTCTGCAAGTAATCCACGGGGCATGGAAAATATCCACGGGTCGTGAAAAAGTCCATCTTCCCGAATTTAACACCCGCATCATTTGAGATGGCAAATAATTAGGTTTAAATACTTTCTATTGAGTCGTAAACATATAAATTACCAAACGCATTATTTTACACAAAGATGAAACATCTCACTCAAAGCCAGAGACGTTGCCATGTTAGGCCAATTTATGCTAATTTATTGCTATTTTTTTGCAGGTCTCTGCTCAAAGCTTACCTAATAATTTAAGGGTATTAATAATTAGGAAGACAGTCTCATTGTCCAAAATAATGTAAAAAAGGAAAAAAAATTATTAAGTCACTGGGTTTTTGTTAAAAATCATAATTGGGTCCCTGTATTTTAGCATAAGTATTCAGCCCTTATATTTTGATACCGATACATTAAAAGGTTCTTCCGTCCATTATGTACAACTGAGAGAATAATTTTTACATACAAAAAAAGTTTCTAAGTCTATTTACTTAAAAACGGTGGAATGTTAAATAAAGATAGGATTGTTTCCTTGATGCTGAGGCAATAACAGTCAAGGAATACCTTTTCTACACAACAATTTTTAGGAAATCTTGTTTAATCTTAAAATAAAGAACCAAAATTTGAAGAAACAAGACCAATAAAAATCCAAGATATCCAGACTTAGATTATAAAGTCCAAAACTTTATGAAGAAATCAAGAGCAGAGAAGTGCAATCAGAACCCAATTGAAATCAAAAGAAACCCAATCTTTTTTGAGAAAGGAAAAACTTGAAACAAAAACCTCCAATTATAACTAAGATAAAGAACAATTCTTGAATTGAAATTCAAACTTTTGGCTGTGAGAAAAAAAAATTGAATTAACTCTTCTGATTTAAAGAGAGAAATAAGAATCTGATATAAGAAGAGAACTAAAAAAGTTCTGTAACAAAACAAGAAAACAAAAGGCTTATGATTATGAAAGAAAAAAGAATAATGAAGAGAAAAGAAAGAAGAATGAAAATTGACAAACGGAAAAAAACTGATGAAGAATAGTAACTTTGTTCAATTTTCTCAAACAAGAAATCAAAAATTGACAAGGAATCGAAACAAACTTATATTATCTCAAAGATTAAAGAAAAGAAAAGAAAATATGAGATCAAATGAGAAAATTCAAAGAATAATGTTTGAAATTATAAGAAAATCAAGATGAAATTAAGGGATGAAACCCTAGAAATTGAGTAAAATTGAAAAGTGAATATAACGCTGAGATTAATTTGATCAAAAATTGAAATTAATTGAAGAAATTGATTAAATTAAGAAACTGATTGAACAAATATGAGAAAATTGATCATTAGACACTTTTGTTTTTTCTCTGACACTTAATGTTTAATGCGGATGAAAGAACCTTTTAATGTAACAGTGTTAAAATACAGAGACTGAATACTATTTATGTCAAAGTATATGGATCCAATTATAATTTTTTCTTTTATTTCCTAAAAAATATGAGTTTTCTAATTTTTGTTAATTTATCCAAATAAAAGTATGAGTTTTCTAATTTTTGTTAATTTCTCAAAATAAACACTAAATTTTTTGTAATGCTCTTTTTAATTTTTCGGAAAAGTTAAATTTTCCCTTCTAATTTTTAGACTTGTGTAGGTTGATTAAAAAATAAATATATAATTATTTAATAAAATCTTATTTGAAGTAATAGATAATTGCTATAGTGGTAAAATGTGAATAGTTGTGCTTTACACAATAAAATATTATTACGTCAAATTAAAATACTAAAGTGTTTTGGTGTAATTGGTTAACACATTACGTTATATATCAAAGGTTCTACGTTCACTTTTTCGTTGACTAACGGCAGAATTGGATGGAAGGACCTGAGAGTATAATATTTCAAAAGTTAGGAACCCGATGATATAATTTCCAAAATAGAGAGACCTATAAGTTCGTTACGCCAAATCTCAGGGACCCAAAAGTAATTAGGAATAACCATTTAGCTTAAAAAGCCAACCCAATTGAATAAACCTCTAGATAAACCCCTTCTAACCTAAAAAACAAAAAGGTCATTTCTAAACCAGACAATAAGCCAACCTAAAATAAAAATTTCCTTTAGTTACCCTTTTGAAAGAACCACATAGGTGAAAGCCTAAAGAACAATAAAGAGTGAAATGAAAAATAAAGTCAGATAGAAGGAAAAATAAGAGAGAAATAAAAAATATGGTCAAGCATGATCAAAACAAAGGCAAAAGAAAAAGAGAGTCAAGA
>CANUEY010613135.1:0-13176 GCA_948099555.1 Croton setiger
TTCAAATTTTTTTGGTTTTTCCTTACCATTTTTTGGCCTTTTTTTTTTTTTTTTTTTTTTTTTTTTTTTTTTTTTTTTTTTACGGATCTGGAGCTAGGTCCCTTCCTCCAAAAATTATTATCAAAAGTTGTTGCTTTAACAACCCTATCAACTAAACTAGACCTTAATGTGTTCAATTACAGGCTCTCTTCCTCCATTTCACCCAATATAGGGCTTCATATCTCAAAGGATCTAAGGCTATCAAATCATATTTTACAACTTCCCCTTCATCCAAAGCTTCCTCAATTGCATATCCTACAACTTCAATATTCCAACCTTTTGTGTCAATACACTTTTTATGTACATTCTACAACTGATGCCAATTTCACATTGTAACAATTGCATTCATTCCTCCATGCAAATAAGGAATTGAAGAAAATTCAAACTCAAAGACTCAATAATAATAATAATAATAATAATAATAATAAGAAGAAGAAGAAGAAGAAGAAGAAGAATAAAGATGGATTCTAACTTTGCTGACATATGAATCCAAATATCACTAAGAGTCCTTGCATTTATTTTAATAATCTTGTTTCAAATCACGGTTTGTTTAAGGGTGATCTTATTCATTTAGCATTTTTCAGAAATCTTAATTCTTACGGATTTAGAGTTGCTTCAGGGTGCAATATTTCATAAGTTAAGCTTAGTTGAAGTTTATCAATACATTTGCTTGCATTGCTTAGTTTTCTTTTTATAAAAAAATATGTCTTTGAGTTTTACAATGTGATTTAGATTGAATATGAACCCTATGGTATGTGTTTAAAGTAGGTAATTAAAGGTCTTTATTTTCATGAGACTTGAGTTTAACACTAATTTTGTTTAACCTCTCACTGCCTCTCTCCCATTCATAAACCTTTACAAATTTGTATAGCATGTCATCCAATTTTGTACCTTGGTAGGCATAGGGAATAGCCCCATTAGTCTCTCTTTGCACTATAATTTCACTCCTTTATCCCATGTACATTTTTGCCATTTGGCCTCAAAAAAAAAAAAAAAAAAAAAAAAGAATTTCTAAATTGCGATGTTTACAAGCTATCTCGTGCCAATTTGGTATCAATGCTTGAAGATCCTTAAGAATTTGCAACGTTGGTTCTAAATACTTATTCATAATCCAGACAAATGCTGAATATTCAAAATTTTTGGTTCTTTTCATGAAAATAATGAAATGCAAGATGACATTGGATTCCTAATGGTCAGGTAGATGCTTAAGGTGGTATCTTCTATTAATTCCAGCAAACCACTTAAGCAATGCCTGCTCAAACTCTTCTTAAGTGTGTAAGTCAAGCTTACTCATGAATCAGTACGACTCAAGTCTCAAAATATTTGATTTGACATATTTTAATCAAATTGAGCAGAAGCAAGTAACAAGTCGAGTACCAAGTATTAACTACTTGTGAGACTCGTGTTGTTCAAAAGTGAAATGAAGCGTTTAAATTTTTGTAATTTCAAACATATCATACATTTATATGAAATTTATTAATATAAGCTTGAAAGTACATTAGTAAAATCAACTTTAACATCAAGCATATATTGACATCGAGCTCAAACTTCAACTATTGACCAAGCCCTCAAGCATGCAGAAGTTTTCTGACCAAGTCAAGCTCGAGCTTGACTCAAGTCGTAACAACCCGTAATTCTTAAAAAAGTGCTAGTAAAGGTCCTAAAGCTATAAGCATGTGATACAAAAATATTTCAACCAGAAGAACATAACTTCACATCACACATGACGGAAACATAAACATTGAATAGACAGAGAAAAAGCACATCAAAAAATTTTATAAATGGCCTTTACATGGAAGCATTTCACAAAATGTGGGAAAACTAATTTTTGGGCATTTCCATGCATCATAAAACTTTAGAAGTTCTAGATTTCAAAGGTATGGTAGATCCACCTTGTTGTATAATTGGCCTAATACTATTGATTGGATTGATTAAAATATGGTGTTCGGATTGCAAAGACAAAATTGATTTTAAATCATCCTTCATTATATATAGCTGGGAAAGATTGTAGAGTAAGGTTTGCAAAGACAAAATTGATTGGATTGGCTGAAATGTGGTGATATAATGTTGAGTGCAATGAAAAAGATTGAGATCATCCCAAATCATTATACTGCAGGAGGTCAAAAAGCCAATCTACAATGGGAAGCATTTGCAGCTCTATTACCTTAAAACATCAAAAAGGTACACCAATTTAAAGAGTCAAACATTCAAAGCCAGGCCGCAAAAGATACTACACCAAACTTGGACAATGATTTTTCTAGGACTTGTAATGAAAATAACAAAGAGAAAGCACAACCTCTTAAAGGTAGAAAGAAACCTAAAACCTAGACTTCCAACACATGCAAACTAAAAAACAAAACTAAAAGAAGGAACAAGATATTAACAAGTCCACAGATCTGAAGAGGAAGCTAGCAAGCAGAAGCTAAAAATTTGTGATGACGTACAACACGACCAACAAGATGCAGGTGTTGACAAGAAGAATCTAATATTACTTCCCAACAAGTTAAGCATGAAAATCTTCATCAAACTATTGTTTTAGTTGAGTACTGCAATAAAACTGTTGGAATTCTAAGCAAATGTCAACAAATTCTATATAAACATAAGAGTGAATTAATTTAGAATTCTACATCAACATAAGTTGGAAAAATAATAAATACATCTTACATCAAGAGAAAAATTAGATGGAAGAGAAAGAAAAGAAATCAGGAATATGAATTGTAAATAAAAAGCTAAATGAGTTATGGTTATTAGAAGACTTCAAAACACAATAATTTGAATGAAGAGCGAAAAGAAGATAAATTTGATAAGTTGATTCATTCTCCAAGCACGGACTATTATTGTCATTAGTAGTGTTCACTCAACCTACAAATATCTAACAGCAAAAAGAATTTCTTTGAAGGAACCTAGTGATCTTTAGTGCCTATGATAGGCTAATGATTTGATGTGTATTTAAAGTGGCAAAAATTCAAAGGACAATGCCTACATAGACATCAGTCTTGAAAACGAAGCTAAGAAATGCAGTGCTGACGCAGCAAAAACTTTAGAGCAATGAAATGTCAACAAATTAGTGCTAGATTAGCAAGATCGTAGTTGAATGATCATAGTTTTCATAAAGGTAACCTTGGAATTCACTAATTTGAAATATATTATAAAAATATATATATATGTCCTATTTATATTAGCTAGGACAAATCCTATTACTACAGAAAAAAAGAATCCTAATTAGAAGAACTTAATAAACAGGAATTTTAAATAAGGAAACTAAAAAAGTAGTACTAATTAGGGAAGAAAACTAAAAACTAAGAGAAAACTTCCTAAACAATGAAAATAATCCTAATATATTGAGGAAAACTTAATGAACTTCCCAAACAACTAGGATGCTCCTGCATCGATTCGCCTCGAGTCAAAAAGAATTTGGCTCCTGATGAGTAAAGTTTACATATTGATCAACTTGTGTAAACTTCCCTTTGGAATACCATATGGTTAGAGCTTATCCATATTGAACATCACAAGCCATTCTAATAATTCATCCTTTTTATGCACGAGGATAGTTGATTCAACACAAAGACTTCTACTTATTTAAACAACCGCTCCATGAGCAACTTCACTTGTCTTGGTTAGTCAAAGTTGCCTCAAGAATGAGATTAGCTACATGATAAGCATCACTCATAGTTGTATCCATACACAAACTCTTATTTGAAGACCAATCTTCTTTTATTATTAGAATTGGCTTTCTTGCATTCTTGTTCTTCTATTTTTGGGGTAATAAAAACTTCTCAAACAAAACCACTTTCTCCATGGTTCCGTAAAAGATTACTTTCTTGCTCTTACTCATCATAATATTCATTTAAAATTGGTTCTTGTAATTCAATCTTATCAACTTCATCCTTAATCTCTCCATGAAAATTATGAAACAGCCCCTTCGTCCACCTTGAGCAGCTTGGTTTGCGGTTCCAACTTTGTGAAAAAGGCTAACATCGTCGTGTAGCAATCACTCCACCAATCCACCACTTGTTTTGATAGCAACACAAAGCCAAGACCAAGACCTTCACAGTTCCAATTTCATGAAAAAGGTTTACATCCACGACTTCATCTTCAACCTCAAGACATTCACTATCTTAGCTTGTTTGTTGTCACCTTTCAGAATCCTTAATGTGGGCTTCCACAGGTTCCTCCTGAAGCTGCAAGGCTTTTATGGTCAATTCTTCAATCATTCTCCACATCTTAGCCAACTCCTTTTGTTGGGGTTGATTGCCTCTACCTTCAATTATGCCTCTGCTAAACATGCTTTAGAACCGAAAAAAAAAACTGTAGGAACTTTCTTGTGAGCTCTAATGCCACCAGACCGAACAGAAAAGTTTAGGGAAATGAAATCTCGACAAATTACCGAGTAGATTAGAAAGATTGTAGTAGAAAAAACATAGGTTTCATAAAGATAACTTAGAATCAGAAATCTGAAAGACAATAATCTGAATACATAAACATGTGTTAGTCCTATTTATGTTAGCTAGGACAAGTCGTATCCTATTACAACAAAGAGAGAGAGAGAGAGAGAGAGAGAGAGAGAGAGAGATGGTCCTAACTAGAAGAACTTACTAAAAAAAATCCTAAAAGGAAACTAAAAAAGTAATCCTAACTACAGAACAAAACTGAAAACTAAATGAAAACTTCCTAAACAATGAAAAAAATCCTAAAATAATATGGGACATAATGACCAAGTTCCAAAACAGCTAGGATGCGCTTGCATCAAGTTCCAAACCATTTGTTTAGAATGAGAAAACTAAAGATGACCAGAGGGGAAAAAAGGTACCATGCCCTTCTTTGCAGAAAGTGTAACTCTTAACAGCCTCTAAAATGCATATACAAAATGAAAACTCAAAAGCTCTGAGGTATTCAGCAACCACCAAAGAGTGAACAAAATTTAGCCAACCTAGGTACCTACAAGGATTTCAAATCAACAAATTTCTCAATTTTTGTTGACAAAACATCTTTGCTTTGGTAGACATTGAACAAGAAATTGAAACAAAATTACTAGGACCTTTTAGTTTTTTATGAAATAAAGAAATTACTAGAGAAAGGTGAGGTGTAATGTTATAAAGGTAGACTCAGGCCCAAAACCTTATATAGTTTATTCAAGAATGCCAAGGACAAAGAGAGAATTACAGATGCAAGAATTGGAGCACAAGGCACCTTGCCACCTCAGCACAATTAGTTAGAATTGCAGTATATAGATGACAGGAGAAGGAATGTAGCGTATCTTTTCAGTAGTTATCAATTTTGTTGTTTCAGGCTTGTCCTGGGGTTTGTTAATGACCATATCTGTTTTCTTTTCAGCTCTGTAAAAACTCTGTTCTGAGTTTCATCAATTAATACACAATTTCTCCATTCATCTCTCTTCTCCTCTCTATTTTCTTTCTTTAAACTTGTGATGCATCTTAACTCTAACATGTAACATATGTAATTATGCTAGAACACTATTTGTAAATAGTGTTAGTCACATGCAATATGACTAGAGATCATTTCAAACTCAAGAACTCACTCATTTGGTATCAAAGGTGTCACATTAACAGTTGGTTGCACAACGTGCCCAATAGCAAAGATACCACCTCCATTTATGCCATCCAAACAATGAGCAAACATTTTCTTCACTTTTCCCGTGGAAGCCAATTGTGATATCATTGATGAATTTGATTTTCCAAAACCAAGAATACCATCAAGAGCTTCATCATTACTTGAGCCTAAATCTCCCGATTGTCTAGCCCCACACCTACAAGAAAAAACCCTTAGTTCATAACATCCACATTCATGTTGTATAAATTTATGTATTAGCATATATTTAAAATAAATCTATATGCTCTATTATATCTTTATTCTCCAATTTCAACATCATTCTTCCACTTTATGATCCCCAATCAATATGTGCATGCAAGAAGTTTTTAGTCAATAATAGAAATAATAATACTTCAATGTATACGTCTTGGTTGGAGGTCAAGTCAAATTTTACAATCATATCAATCTCCCAACCCCTAGGATGAAAACTTCATGAGCCAAAAACGCAGCTTACCGTATCAAAACACATCTATTCAGGCACCAAGGAATACAACTGAAAATTCCAAGCTTGTGCACAATAACACCTTCCTACGACCCTTTCTCTAAATGAAACCCAAATCGTAGTTTGGTATGAATTCCTAACCTAAATTGAGCACTCAAGTTTGCATGATCCAACATAACATAAGCCTCACAATTGCACATTCCTATAAACTCAGAATTCAGATATCATACACAGAATAAAAACAGTACATTGTATAAGCATTTACAATAAGAAATTAACAAGCTTACCCAAATATTACACTTTCATTTGCCGATGTGGTCTTGAGATCACCTGATACTCTAGCATATTGCACAACATCCTTCACAAAATAGCCAGCAGTAGAGCTCCCATCTCCATATATCTCAAGATAAGGACAGGAATTATTTGCTGTACAGCCACTTAACGGGCCACCATTAATCTCATAGCAAAATTCCTGATCACAAGGAACCAACTTGCCAGTGGCTGAGTCCTCAACATTGTAAAGTGTGAGATCCATCTGCCAGAAGAAACAACTGCATCAGAAAAGAGGGGAGAGTGAAGAAAAGAGTTGTTTAGTCATGGAACAAGATGCAATATGGTATAAAATAGAACCGGAGAGACATATGCCAGAAAAAGAAAACAGAGAAAAGAGTCCTACACCCAGGGAGCTTGTTCTGGGGCATTCTTTACATTGAATGCAATTGACCCACATAATATCGCTTCCAGTATCCACCTGCACATAGTAGTCCTGGGGAGGTGTTCCTATTCCAATCTTAGCATAATAAAGCCTGCAAAAGTTTTAATTAATTACGTAAATCAAACAGTTGATATACATGCATTAAACTGAAATACATAATTCGTGATTTATCGCAAGAAGCGAAAATTCCCTAAGCAGAAGTCAGTTATTCTCTAACACACTCAGAAAAATCTAACCAAATGAAACCCAAAATGATGAACTGAAAACTATACTATATTGTAACCAAACAAGTTAACAATAGAGAGAACCAAGCAAGTGAAGTAAAGCAAATAACAAGGATTTCGGAAGCCAAACCCGACACCATCAGGACGACCACTGCCCCCAAGTGGAAGATCGACGCCGGCGAGGATACGGAGCTGGCGGCGATCATCATGCGCCTTAAGGTCACTAAGAGAGCGTTGACGGCCAGCGTATCTGTACTTGACGCTAAAGACGCCGCTATGAGCGGAGACAGGAAAAATAGTAGAGCAAACAATAATCAGTGAAAAGATGGAAGCAGAAGAAGCTCTGATGGCATCCATCGAAATTGATCAAAGGATGCGATTGCAGTTGGAATTTTAGATTAACAAGACTTTTGGTTTGAAGAGGAAGGAGTGTTGGGGGAGGGACCCACTTACTTCCGTATTCTCATTCTCTTTGCCGTTGCGACTGGACCTCACTCACAACTGCTCCCACTCAACTACCCTTTCTCATTCATTTCAGCTTCAATTTAGTCAAGTCCCCGTTTGAAACCTTCTTTCTGCAACTAATAAATTGGGAAAATTACTATTTTGTCCATTTCTAAATATAAGCAGTGTTAGCTTTTTGAGCTTAAACTAGAATCTGTTTTATTCGAGAGACCCAAAAAGATTAGGAAAGCTCGGTGCGGTTATTCCTGTGTCTAGAGAAAACGAGCTATGAGTCACCACAATCATAAATGACTTATTAAACCAGGAGGACTATATAGCACTTGTATCCTATAGTGAGGGGATTATCTGGAATAATACACCAGATCATAAACTAATTTTTACGTGTAACACTTGCTATAAAGACTAATGACATCCACATAATCAAAACAGAAGATAATTTTATTGGCTCAATAATTAAGAGAAGATTATTGGTTGAAAGGTTTTGAATTTTCTAGAGCACTGTATGATATTTGGTAGGCAGGCAGATGACAAATTCATATACTAGAAGTTGGGTTTAGAGATTTTATTGATTCAACGATCATGAGTTTGCAATCGGTGTAAACATGATTTACAATCAGTTTACGATAGTTCATCAGCAATTGCCCTTCAATTTTTGTGATTTTTAACATATTTATCTTACCTTTCCCTTTTAATCTATTTTTATTTTCTGATCAATACATGTTAGATATCAGTCATATGTTAAATTGAGTTTTTGTGATTTTGTTAATTAAATCAAATTTTTATTATTGTTTCTTTCAAAACAGAAATTGGTTTTATGAAAATTGTTTGAAGCAGAAATTTTGATGGTTTTTAATAAATTTTAGAAAAATTAATTACTCTGAAATTTTAATATGTTTTTTTCCAGAAGCCTAAGTTACATAAAAAATATTTTAAGTTATTTAGGTTTTTTCTTTTTTCTGAAATAAATTATTTTTGGAATTACTGTCAAATGGATATGCGAATTTTAAAATTAATTTTTGTTAGTTCTATTTGAGGGATTTTGAATTTCAATTGATATAAAATTTTGCAAGAATGATATTTTAAAATGTTTTTTTGGGTTTTCTTTTCAATCATCTTCTTCTTCCTCCATTAATTATTTCTCTACAATTGTTTCAAGAAGAAAAAGGAAATTAATTATAATAAACAATTACTATTTACTTCTAAAAATTAAAGATTCAGTAACAACTTGCCTACCCATTTCCAAATCTTAAAACATTATTCATGTTTTGTTGATTCTGGAAAAAATAATTTTTTAAAGAAAACTAAAATATATTTCGATCAAATTTTATTTATCGTCTAATCAAATGTCCGTCATAACTTAATGATATTGCTCTAGCTAATACTGAATGTGACGGTTACAACATTACAAAATGAAACCTAGTTAGAGATGGTGGACTAGTCAAACGACATCGAGCCAGGTGGTAGTGGGAGTTTACTACCATTGTAGGTCCATCTTCTTCCATTTCTTAATTTTTATATTTTGAAAATTAAAATTTTAAAATTTCAAATTAGTCCACAAAATTTTTACCAATCCTATAATATATATTAATATGTCATTTTCTAACAAAGTTAACAGAAAAATGATAAAAACTTAATAGAATGATATTATTGTACAACAGAACTAAATTAGAGGAAAAAAATGTGTTTTTTAATAAAAAAAAGCATAAGGATAAAAATGTAGTATTTGTTAAAACATATGAACAATTTTATAAATTTCTCTTTTTAATATTTATTCCATGCATCATTGTCATGCTTAATAGTTGTTTTCCCCTTGTTAATTTGTACATTCTTCATTTAGAAAGTTTTTTTTGTCAACTATCGGAGTTCGATCGGGTGAATTTTAGCGGTGATAACCAAGATAAGTTTTAGGGTGTATTTGATTATTTGTAATGTGCTATTTGTTAGATGTCCAAATTGTAATATCTTTAACCTAAGTCATACGTCATATATGTCGTCATTTTTAAGCATAACGTATTTCTATGATTTTTTATTGTATAAACGTTGATTTAATAAATATTACGTACTTGTTAAGAAATTGAATACATGAACATTATAAGGATTTATTTGAGAATATATATATAACTTAGGTGTTAGGACTTGTAAATCATTAGCACCTGTATATAGACTTGGTCATGGGCCGTTTAGACCAGCTGGGCTCATTGGTCTTGACCCGCCGTCTGACCGGCCCGAGCCGCTGTTGAACCATAACCGGTCGGCTGACGATCCGGTTAAGGTTCAACAGATTTTTAAACTGTGAACCGTTTTGAACCGTCCGAACCATCCAATTGAAACGTCGGTTAACTGGAAATAAATTGAAAATTTGAGATAGCGGTTAACCGCTAGAGTGAACCATGGTTCAAACCGGTAGGCTTGAGTCAGTAGCGTGGCAGGCCTGTGCAGCGATGCTGGGCCAAACAGGCAGGCCTATTCCAGGTGTGCGACAGCGTGAGGCAAGGCGCGGAACTGCTAGGCCCGGCAGACCCAAGCCACGTGCCCAGCCCAGCGGCTCCCTCTAGCGCGCGTCCCTGTGGCAGTCTTTCTAGGCCAGACGGGCTGGCCCAGTGGTTCCAAAAAAACAGGCAGAATTGGGAGGATTTTGAAATTTGAATTGTTGACAATTTTAACCCTACCAACAGTAAAAAACGGGTATTCTCTCAAAAAATTTAATTAATTCTTTTAGTGATTAATTTACGTCATTACTCAATTTTTTTACACCACTAGTCTGCTTAATTTTTTTTTCACCAAATTATATTAGTTATCTTGTTGATTTAAAAAAAATTAAAAATATATCAACCCGGATCAAGTGCTATCGAAGGAAGGAGTAAGGAACCCAAAATTCAAGAAGTTGGAAATCGGATAATTCATGATTTATTTGATTATCCGGTCGATCCAACAAGAGCTCAAATGTTTATCGCGCGTGCGCCCGGGGGGGGGGGATAAATTTCTCTAACTCATTTTAAAGATTTCACAACCGAGAAGTCGCGGCAAAATCTTGAAACCGACAATGCCGCCGCCGCCACCACCACCACCGTCCCAACAAACATGATATTATTTTACTTAATTTTTTTTAAATTGCTCTTTTTTTTCCCTTACGTAATTTTTATTCACGTATTTATTTTTTAGTAAATAATACGTGCTTTAAAGCAAGATTGAAGCTGTTGGATTTTCAGAATGCAAAAATAATGTAGTCCGGTCCTTAGCCTTGGGCGAGACTAAGCAGAAAACAAGAGAAGCAATCTGTTTTAAGTAGTTGGCTGGCCCGCAACGTTTCGGTGATGATTTCTACTCATTTTATAGCCTCGACGGCTAATTTATCATTAATTTTAGTCGGTCCTTTTATTATATTAGTTGACCCCACTTTTTGGGATGTATTTAAGCCAATTTTAAAATTTTCTATGGACACTTTTTGCCATCAAAATTAAGGTGACGGGATTGTATTATTGAACAGCTAATTTCGCAAGGTTTTTCATCTTTTCATTATGTTTTCTGTCATAGTCATACGTGACTAACTCCTTTTGTTCAGATAAGGCTAAAACCAAGGTAGAAGTTTGATTTCGATTCTGAGATGACTGAACTTTATTGAATTTCTTAATTTATATTCTTTCTGTGATTTATTGGAAAATATATCCCCTAGCAAAATTCTATTGAACGAATTAACTGTGACACCCCAAACTTTAACTTACGTCATTTCGACGTCATCACATGCATTTTGTGCATTTTTAATTAATAAGTATTATAGTTTGATATGATATATGACATGAACATGATTTGGAAATGGTAATATATGAATTAGAGATGTTAAACAAAATATGTTTTAAGTTCGCTTATCGTCGAAAGACATAAACGGAGCCAATTAGGGTTTTTGGCTCGCACGACCGAAAAATGTCGGAAACGCGCAATATTTTAAAGTAAATGATTTGGATATGTTTTGAATATGATAATATATGATTTGAATGAGAATTAAAAGCTATGTTATAGGCTCGTTTTCCGTCGAAAGACACAAACGGAGCTAATTATTATTTTCGGACCTGTGCGATTGGAAAATGCCGAAATCACGTAAAATATGAACCAAATGAATTTGATATTTTGATATATGTTTATTAAAAATTTTTAAAGATTTTTGGAACTATAAATTTGTGACGACGTCGTACAGTTTTGGTTCCACAAAATTGTCGAGCTTCAGACTCGATTTAGGGCACCGAGCGAACCGCGACCATTTTTCGGATTCTAATTTTTACCAAATTTCAGACACGTGTTATACGTATTATTTTGACACTAAAAACAAGTTTTAAGTAGGTGCTGGCTGTGTTTAAAGGATTGAAATCAAGTTTGGAAGATTAGAATAAAGAAAGTGAAAGACTTAAGTGTTAAGTTATGTTTTAAGGCAAATTTTGATAAGTTTGTGTTGCATTATTAAGGAAGCAGCTGCTGGATATATTTAGGGACTTGTAACATGAGCTGGGGAGGTAGAAAATAGGCTGGAACAGCAAGGGAAATGGAGTGAAAAACGTAGGCAAAATGAGAGGAAGAAGAAAGAAAGAAAAAGGAAAGAGAAAGGAAGAAAAAGAAAAAGAAAAGAGAGAAATCCTTGGGAAATCTTCAAAACAACTGTTTTAACATGTTTGTGGGTAGTTTAGGAAGTGTTTAGATGTGTTAGATTGGAAAGAAATTGGCTGGAAATCGTGGGATAAAGAGAAACAAATTCTGGTTCAAAATCTGGTTTCTAAGGCAGCTTTAAGGCACAAACTTTGGAGGGTTATAACTTCCAATTGGTGAAGCCTATGTGAGTTTTGGCTATATGAGTCTATAGAGTGTATGTTTTTCTAGAGATAGATTATTTTAGTTTGCCGAAAAATCACCGGAGGTGGCTGGAAAAGTTGCTGGAAGTTTGGTTGAGAGTTAGGCAAATTCTGAGTTCTGGGTAAGTAGTGTTGAGGAGCCAACTTTGAGGGCTTGTATCTTTTGATCCAAACGGTTTCTGGGAATTTGGTTCCAATGGTTAGCTAGAGAGTGTGTAGAGGAAGAGAAATGTGGTCTTAGTTGGCCGGAAAGCCACCAGAGGAGGACATACGGTGGTCGGGAAGTTGGCTGGAGAGTTAGGTTTCTAGGCAGTAAGGCAGGCAGGGCAGGCGTGTGGCAGGCCGACCAAAACGACACGCCCTGCGTGCGTTTTGAGCCAGGTGCACGCGCGAGCGCGAGGCACGTAGAGGGGGCTGCAGGCTAGCCAAAACGACGTCGTTTTGGTGAATTCTGTTTTTGGTGCCTGGATTTTGGTAATTCCTGTTTTGAACCCCTGAACTTTATATGTTTTTGTAAATAGGTCCAACAGAATGAATTTTGAGTTGGTTTCAATTTAGTCCAGCAGATTTAAATTATGAAAATTTCAATTTGACTCCTATAGTTATCGGAACATTTCAAAATGGCCCTTCTGGGCAGATTTGGTAATTCTAGACAATTATATTTTGGTCCCTCAATTTTAATTATTTGCACTTTTGACCCAGAAACTTTTATAAATTATGTTTTAGCCCTTCCAGCCTAATTTCGACGTCTTGAATCCGTTTTTGACGTCAGAAATTTATTTTGAGATCGTTTTGAGGCTGAAAATCAAGATTTAAATGTTGGTTAAAGAATTTAAGTATGAA
>CANUEY010613290.1:0-13590 GCA_948099555.1 Croton setiger
ATATATATATATATATATATATATATATATATATATATATATATATATATATATATATATATATATTTTCATTCCTAAAAAATATGTATATATATATTTTTCATTCCTAAAATTTTTTTTTTTCAAAAATAATAATAATGATTTCATTGAATTGTCATAGTGTAGAAGCTAACGCTACCAAGGAAAACAAAAACTTAAAAAAAAAAAAAAAATCTAAAAATCTCTTGAAAGATAAACTAAGGTACCAACTGATAAATAATATCAATTGTTAATAATTAACATGTGAGGACTGATTCAAATTAATATTTATAAAAATTCAATAACTTAGAACATAAATTACAAATAAGTATAATAAAGTTAATTTAATCCTTATCTAAAAGGAAAACGGAAAGGAAATTTATACAAATCAATATTAGAAAAATTGTAAAATAAAGGGTTTTCTAGAAGTAGTTGGACAACCCTTAAATGGGAGATTATTTTCTAGGAAAAATTAGACATTAAAAAACTTGCAATTTAATTATATAAATTGAGAATATGTTTGACTTAAAAATGAAATGAAATATAATAAAAGAATAGTTTTATGATCTCAGTGAATTAATTAATGGATAAAATACAAGTAATTTAATTGATGACCGACAAAACTATAAAAAATATATTATACATTACCTGCCCTTATCATCATCTCCCAAAAACATTTTGCGTCGCATGTTTACTGGCATGTTGTCATATGGAAGAAGGAATTATTTAGTTATAAATATTTTATGTTTTTAAATAAGTGTTTGAATTTACATTTTTACAAATATTAGGATATTAAAGAAAAATTACTATTTAATTTTTGTTAAATTTTACAAATTGTACACTTATTATAAAAAAAATTAAAACACTTATTTGATAACAGAACGAATATTTTTTCTTGTGTTTAAAATTTTATTTTGTGATTTCTCTAGTAGTTAAATTAATTTTGAATTGATGTGATAGTTTATTTATTATATGTTGAATGCCATTCATTTTTAATTCATACCATTATGTTTGTCGTGATAATGTCATACTTGAATAATATTTATAGAGGTACACCACCATTATTTAAAAAAAAATTAAAAACATTAATTAAATTATCTTAAGTTTTCAATTTATACCCAGATGTAGCCTCTCAATCAAAGAATTTTTTTTTTTTTTAGGAAGGCACTCTATAGGGGATGGAGCCTGATACGGATCAAACCAAAGCTTAGAGTCTTGGTCACGGGAGCACTAATCCCTATACTACAACCTTGTTCGCTAAGACCATCTTGAAGCTTGAAGTCAGTGTAATAGTGTGTGAGACTACAGAGGACCTTAAAAGTTCTACTCTAAAATTGGGGTAAATTATTTATAGGTCTCTGAAATTTTATATAATATGTTCTGAGGTCCTTCTATTTTGAAAATTGTATCATCGGGTCCTTCAAATTTAAAAAATTATACTATCAGGTCTTTTCGTCCAGAAACGGCGTTAGTCAACGATTTTGATTAAAATTTTTCAAAATGACAAAACTACCATTTGGTTTATTTGAATCGAACCATGGTTTATTTCAATCATACCATCCTAATTAAACCCAATTTTTAAAGATTTAGGTTTGAATCGAACCAGACAGATTCGATTCAAACCAGCCTACCCAGCTCAAAAGAGCACCAAACGGTGCCGTCTTGATTTGTAATAAAACAAAAAAAAAAAGCGTGAAAGAAATCAAAAGGGAAACAGAGAAGAGTACGAAGACAAAAAGAAATCCAAAGGTGAAAATGGAAACGAAGAAATCAGAGAGAAAACGATTATGGATGGTAATTGATTCTCTACCCTCTGCGTTTGAAGGCTTTGTGATGAAAGATGATGATTATGGATGGATTTCGATTTGTTTCAGTTTGATTGAAAGACAAAAGGAAGCAAAACTCCTCGCCGGCAACTCGACGGAAGCAGAAGAAAAACGAAAGACGAAAAGAGAGAACGCCGCCACCACCATCTTCTTCATTTAAGTTTTCTGGGGAGAGAGACTGTTGCTTCGAAAACTAGAGAGAAGAAAGAAATCGTAAGAAATTTCAACCTAGGGTTTTCTGTTTGTATGAATTGCGGGAAATCCCAATTTAGGGTTCCTGGTTAAAAATTGGGGGCTTTAGTTTAAAGATTTTACTTTCTGTAAATTGGGAAAAATTAGAATTGGGGGATTTCTGATTTGGAAATTGTAAATAGTTTCTGTTTGGATCAATTTTGCCTTCTGTGTTGAAAACGGAATTGCTTTGTTGATTTCTTTTTCCCCATTGTTTCTGTATTATCATGAATATTGGTTCGTGTTGGATTTAAGTTTTGATTTTGATTTCTAGAGGTGTAGACTGTAGATGAGGAAATGGTGATAGCGGCGGCGGCAGTGAAGTAGTGGGGAAGAAGAAGATAAAACCCTAAACATAATAATAATAATAATAATAATAATAATAATAATAATAATAATAATAATAATAATAATAATAATAATAATAAGGGTTTGATTTAAAAATAAGGTTTAATTAGGATGGTCTGATTCAAATAAACCATGATTCGATTCAAATAAACCAGAGGTAGTTTTGTCATTTTGAAAATTTTTAATCAAAATCGTTGACTTTTTCAGTTGACTAACGCTGTTTCTGGACGGAAGAACCTGATAGTATAATTTTTTAAATCTCAGGGACCTATAAATAATTTACCCTTAAAATTAATATAACCATTATTGTACTACAGACATGTTTAAGAGTTAAATATCAAAAGGAGTTAAAAATTTATATGTGGACGATAAATAAGGTGTTCGCATATTCTGTATGTGAATTCCAGTAGTTAGCAAATAAAATATGCGAACATATTAAATTTTATTTTTTTAGGCAAGTCCGCTTACTGAGTATGCGAATTAGTAGTAGTAATTAAGTTAAATGCGCATGTTTAAGAGGAGATGAATCAGAGAACGTCACATGGCGCGCTGATTTAAGTTCGCATAATTAGTATACGAACCTAATTCTGTTTGAAAAGGGTTCTCATACTAGATATGCGAACTCCTCGAAACATTTTACACTTAGCGTTCCTTCCTTTCTCCTTCCACAATTCAGTTAAATACTCATCGGAAAATTTCAGAGGACGATCTCAGCGGCTAGATTACAGTGTTCGGAGATTTTCAATGACAATAATTTCTTGGATTAACGGTGTTCAGAGAAAAATGTGTGTTTTTTAATTTAAGTTTTTCTTTATATTTGTATATTTTGGGTTTAGTAGTTATTTTTAAAATGATTTGCTATTTTTAGTAATAATATCGAATGATGATTATGTGTATGATTAGAATAAAATTTTAGGTAATTTGTAGGGTTTATATGTGTTGTAGAAATTGTATTTGCGATAAAATTTAGGCCGCTTAGTTGCAGAAAAGAATTTGAATCCAAAAGTTATTGCCTAAATAACAGTATACTAGAATAAATTTTGTATGCAGAGGGAAAAAATTTATTGCTTAAATAATAGTATGTTTATGTTAGATAGGGTGTATATGCGAAATTAATTTCCGTGTTATTATATTAGGGTTTAGAATATAAATAGAAATTATATTATTTTAGAGCACGTTTTTAAAAAATAAATGTTAATAGAAACATAAAAGGAATATGAATTAGAAAATAATTAAGAAAATATTTGCACATACGGGTTGCAGTGATGGAGCGAGTAGAATCATCGAGTTCACAGCGCATGTTTGATCAAGGACCCGTTAGCGTTGATCTACTGTTCTTTCAACGGGAACATAGATCAATCCACGTCTTTCGAGGCGAAGAGAGATAAGACAGTCCGCTGAACATCAGATGAGCGGACACACAGATATGGCGGCAACTGGACGGGAAGCATCCTGGACTTCTAGTACATTGACGAGCTCGGCTTGATAGGGTCCATTTACTACAACTGGGCCCTACTTTCAGCTCTGGTGGAGTAGTGACGGCCGGAGACGCATACTTTCCACCTACCGTTCGAGGAGACAACCATCACACTGCAGGACATGGAGGTCATGATTGGACTCCCTATCGACGGACGGCCCTTTAGCAGCCGACTTCAAAGGTCCGCAATTGGATGACGTCAGTACTTCATCAACTTCCTCGGATTCGCACCCGCTGACGCTGATATTAAGGGAAGCAGGATCATGCTTTGCTGCGTCAATGGGCATTTGGTGGCGCTTGTGGGGAACGGTGTGCCAGAGCACATTTAAGGAGGAAGAAGCAATATTGAATCCTATCAAGAACAGGTTCAAAACAAAAATAATTATGATCACAAAAAGAAAGAAGAAAATTGAAAAAATATTAAAGGATTAAAAAGAATTCAAACACTAAAAAGACATTAGTCTTGAGTTGAGAAAATCATCTAATAACAATCAATCAAAAAATCATTATCAACAATATTCAGAAGAGGGATGAAACCTTAAAATTCAATATAAATTTGAAAAATTCAATAAAATCGATCAAAATCAAATTGAAAGAACAATTATAAAAGAATTCATCATCAAAAAACTAAATTGAAAATTAAAGCAGTAGGCTGAATTGAAAGAAGGAATCGAAATTGAACATGAAAAAGAATACCTTGAAATTGGAAGAGTAAATCAAAAAATATAAACTGATTGATGAAGAATCAAAGATCAAATACCTTGAACTTGCACAAAATTAATGAAAAACTTGAAGAAAACTGATGAAGATTATAAAAGGATACGAGTTACGAAGCGGAAGAAACCGACAAGAAGAAGAAAAGAAAAATAATAACCGTCTGTGGAGAGAGGAGCAAACTTTGCTCTGATACCATATAAATTTTCTGTTTATGTATAATACCTCTCTTAAGTATATTTAAAAGATGATTTACCAAAACAAGCCATTCATTTTATACAAACTTTTTCTTTTCTCACTCTATGTTAAAACCTTATTAAATGGTCTGTTTTCAAATAAATAAAAAAATTAATTAAAAAGTAAAAAGTGATTCATAATACTACTCCTTTATTTTATTTACGCTCCTAAACAAGAGGAATTATTAAGTTTATCATGATCATTCTCTGTATTGGCTTGAAAATAAATTTATTTTCTAATAATGGAAAGAAAGAAATAAATTTAATTTTTAATGAATGATAATCAGAAGTTAAAGGAATAAAATAAAATAAATTTGTTTTCTGACAGTGGCCGGTGGTGCTCTAACGGAGGGGCTGAGTTGAGAGGCACTTAAATAAATAAAATGAAATAAATTTATTTCTAACCACAAATTTAAAAAATAAATTTGTTTTCAACGGCTAATTTATAGAAATAAAAATTTTAATTTATTAAAGAAAATAATGTAAATGAATAATAAAAATTACTATAAAACTAACAAAAATGTAAAATTACTATACTACAATTTCCCAACAAACTAATATACTTGTATGATTATTTGAAGATTAATTTCTCTCTCTGGTATAATTATTGATTCTCTTTATATATTCCAGTGAGATTTTTTGAATACAATTAACTTTTAGTATGAATTATTCAATTTAAATTATTCAATGTTATTATAATTTGTACTTCCAAACTTTTTAAAGATGTCACGTTTTTTATAATTTAACTTATTTAAAAGAACATATATCTTAACTTTTTTTTTTTCTATTAAAGATGTACTTTTACACTCAATAACTTTTCTTCCATTACTTTTGCAGCCAAGTACTTTGGTTGTGGAATAAAAGTAGGGTGTGAAGAAAAAATGACCTGTCTCTTTAAAAAACAATAATTATTTCATGGAAAAATAATAATAATTTGCCAATAGTTTTTTTTTATGGAAAAAAATCCTAAAATTACTTTAATAATGAAAATATTTAGTTATTGTTTGATTTGAAATAATGACCAATTTTCAGAGAAGTTTGACATTTCAGAATCAATAACAAATAATATTAATATTATAAATTTTTCAAGTTATTGACTATATTATCATTTATATTTTTAAATTTTTTATTAATTAGATGGGTAAATATAAAAAAATAATATTATATTTGATGACATAAAAAAATTGACCAATTGAAGGAAGAGATAAAGCATAAAGCCAACGTGCCTTAGTTTCCAATCACCTCTCTCTTTCTCCATTATAAATACAATGCTTCAAAGAGCTCATTTAAACACACACACATACAACAGCTTTTTTATAAGTATTGTTTATAATAACGTAACGTTCATATAAACAATGCATACCTCTTCATCTTCTTCAAAGAGCTCATTAATGGCGATGGGTTTAGTTTATGGAATAATATTAGTTGGAGGATTATGGATGGCTTATGGGCAATTAAGTCCAACATTTTATGATCAAAGTTGCCCGTTTGCTTCTTGCATTATACGTGAAACCATTCGACAAGCTTTACAGAATGATTCAAGAATTGGTGCTAGTCTCATTAGACTTCACTTCCATGATTGCTTTGTTAATGTAATTTCTCTTTTCTTTTTCCTCTATATATTTTTATGCATTCTCTTTTTTTTTTCTTTATGCATCCCAAGTAGCTATAATTTTTATTTTTTTTAAAGAAATTACTTTAATAAAATTATAATTTGTTTTAAAACTCTCAAAATTAATTTTTCCACTACACATTCTAAATATATATATATTTTTAATATTTTTTTTTTATATATTCGATTTCTTTCTTAGTTAATTTTATTGTATTTTAGTTTTTATAGCAAATACAAAATATATTAAAACCTCTTGTATATATATATATATATATTCCTCTTATAGCTTGTAGTGTAGTTGTTAGATTATGTAATCTATATTTATATATTGGCTTCAACCAAACCATTGTTCTTGTTTCCAATTATTATTATTTTTTTTTTATGAAAGATATAGGGAGGAATTTGTTTGTTAAGCTGTCTTTTTCTTTGTTTCATATTTTTTGAAAGAAAAAAGATAATATTATTATTGGAGTAAAAAATGGACATCACCACATGCAAAAGACCATGACTTTTATTTAACAATAATCTAACCCTTTGATTATATTATTGCTACAAAAAGAATATCTTATTTTTGACATTAAAATGAAATGAAATTTCACCTAAAATTGGCCTTTTTTTTTCCTCCCTTTTCCTATTTTCCAAAGCAAGATGTGCAAATTATTTGAATCCATCAATTGCTACTATTGTTTGGATAACTTTGAACTTACATTTTTCTTCTTCTTTTGTACTTTGTTGCATTATTTAGCTTTTGATTTTAAAAAAAAAAAAAAAAAAACCAGAATTTTAAACTTTCCATGTAATAAATTAATGTGATTTTGAAAGAAATTTTACAAAATTAAGTTACAAATTAATGAAATGTACTTATATATTTTTGTATTAATGAAATAATGTGATTTTCAGGGATGTGATGGATCAATATTATTGGATAATACTGCAACAATAGAGAGTGAGAAAGAAGCAGTAGCAAATAACAACTCAGCAAGAGGATTTGAATTGGTTGATACAATAAAATCTAGGTTGGAGAGTCTTTGCCCTAATACTGTTTCTTGTGCTGATATTCTTACAATTGCTGCTCAACAATCTGTTGCATTGGTAAATATATTCATTAACTCCAAATATACTTCATTAAATTTTCTTAATCTTATTTAATTAGTTTAATGACAAATGTATCTGCAGGCTGGAGGACCGACATGGACAAATCTGTTGGGAAGAAGAGACAGTTTAAATGCAAGTAGAGCTCTCGCAAATCTTACAATTCCAAGTCCTTTTGACACTCTTGATCAGCTCAAACAAAGGTTCACTAATGTTAGCCTCAACAACAGCACCGATCTTGTTGCTCTATCAGGTTTGTACAATATAAACTACTGACATTACAAGATATATTAAAATTGATTGTTTTAACTTTTCGTAATCTAATTGTAAGTATTTAATTGTTTTTGATTTAACAATTTAAATAGTATTTTATGTTCTTAATTTTTAACTTTTTATATCCGTAAAATAATTGAACAATATTCAAACAACAAATTTTACAGAACACTTTAATCATCCAATAATCTTATTAATCTCCTTCTTAGCTATACATATCTTTTGAAGAGTTGAATTTTGAAAACACACACATGATATAGAAGGAATTGAATTGATGTTTCATATGCCTAACCCTTTCGTTGAATTTTTTTTTTTTTTTTAGAATATGACTAATTCTCTTCCGACTAAATTAAATAATAAAAATTATACTTATCCTTCTCAATTGTATTAAATTAAAAACTATTTATATACATTACGTAAAGAAGCTCGTAGTTGGTAATATCCAAATTTAGCCACTCATATAATGAAATTTAAATTTGGCCGTTAATTTAACATTCATTCTTTCTAAATTATTTTTAAATCAAATAAAAACATAAAACTTTTGAATTTCTAATCACATTACTAAAAGAAATTTTAACTAACTGCATTAGTCCAAGTGATAATCAGTTTAAACTCGCATTCAAGACCTCCCAATTGCAACTATCCCTGCTGATAAAAGACTCATCCACTATTATCAGATATGCAACTCGGGTCTGTTCAAATTAGTAGGGGTGACGGGAAGCTTAAAAAAAAGAAATTTTTAGATAATGAATATACTGCCTTATTCTATATAAATAGTTTGGTTTTGATTCATTTATTATTTACTGATGTTTTTGTGTATGATTTTGATTAGGGGCTCACACATTTGGAAGAGCACAGTGCAGAACATTTGTGAGTCGTTTATACAACTTCAATGGAACAAACATTCCAGACCCAACATTGAACACAACTTACTTATCTCAACTTCAACAAATATGTCCTAATGGAGGAAATGGAAGTGTTATTACAAATCTTGATAAAACAACTCCCGATGCTTTCGATAATCAATATTTTTCGAATCTTTTAACCCAAGAAGGTCTTCTTCAAAGCGATCAAGAACTGTTTTCTACATCTGGAGCATCTGATATTGCTGCTCTTGTTACCAACTTTAGTAATAACCAAACTGCATTTTTCGAAAGCTTTGTCATTTCGATGCTTAGAATGGGGAATCTTAGCGTTTTGACTGGTACTCAAGGCGAAATCAGAACAAATTGCAGAGTTGTTAATTCTAATTCTTCTTCTTCTTCAGGTTTTTACAGTCTTCTTCATAGCTCAGTTTGAGAGCAGACTGTTTTATGTATGAATGTGGTTATGAATGTTATGTAAGAGGGTGTTTAAGTAATAATAAAGCTTATATACGGAGAGCTTTAATAAAAGATAATATATCCAATACTTTTGTTTATGGACTTATATTTATCAAATAGATAATTGTAACGCTCTGTTAAATGAATTTGTAATAATGTCTTATGCATTTGTTAAGAAATCAACGAACAATGTTATTCATACGATAGCAAGGGCGATAGATTTTGTCTGATTTTGACTGGGGGTATATGCTCATTTTTTCTTGTATGAAACTATTACGTATGACTTCAATAATATGCGATGATACGCAACCTTCATTTCGAAGAGGAAAAAAAAAAAAATGTCGGTATAGTTTGTGTAATAGTGGCCGACCATAAAAAATTAAGATTGTTAAATAGAGACTAATCAGCTATTAGTAAAAGCTACTTGCATCCAATTAAAAATATATATTATATTAATTATATGTATAATCAATTAATAAGACAAATAAATAAAAATAATGTTAATAACAATATATTTTAAAATGTTAAATTACTAAAAAAAAGTAAAAAATGATATTGAAAATAAAGAAATCGATATACTAAAATTCATAATATGTTTACTCATTTAAACAATTAAACTCTAAAATTTATTCGTTAGAAGTGAAAACAAAAATGTAAAATAGAATTTTACAATTATAGCACTAATAAAAAGTACTAACCGACTAAAAGGGGATGTCCTCGTACAACATTATGGGTAGTTTCCAAAAGAAAATGTGAATTTCAAAACAGGGTCTTTCGCAATTTCAACTTGCGAAATATTAATTAATTTTAATGTTTCACAATTTCATATTGCGAAACTGTAGCAGAATGTTAATAGACCAATAGTATGTTGACACATGTAAAGCACCTAATGGGATCTTAATTTCACAATTTGAAATTGAGAAACTATACTACCTATTTTAAGCCAAGGCAAACAAAAAAACGCATATTCACATTAGAAAATAGTATATAAACAGTCTGTAAATCTCAAAAAATTGTAGTTTCATCATCCAAAAAATGTTACAGTTTGTGAAAATGGCATATACAACTTCATTTTCATTCAATCTATTTTAGAGTAGTGCAATACCAATGATGGACGGTGTAGTTGGCCCAAACAAGAACCTAACGCAACAATCTGCATCGATGCTCAGTTATCTTTTGATCAGTTTGTTGATCGGGTATGCAGAGTTTGTCGGGTAAATAGAATGGTGGTTCAATACATTTTATTTTGGTGTGAACAGAAGATATATGCGGGTAGGCATTATATCATTATGTAGGACGACGAGACTGTCTTATTCTTATACTTTTACGCGTTTAAATATCCAAAATTATACATATCAGCGGAACAAATCGGCAATGTGTATGATGCTACCACATTTGCATCGTATGTCAAAGGAGAAAATAGTGGCGCCGTAGATGAGAATATCGACGCTAGATATGCTGATCCTAAAAATAAGGAATTCATAAATGAGCCAGTTTACGGTTCTGCTGATCCAGCTAAAAACGGGGGTAGTGAAGAGGAGACATCTTTGGATAGTGGTTCCAGTAGTGATGAGGATTATGTGCCTTGGGACGACAACACAGACGACAGTGAAACCGATGTAATTTCAACATCGGGCCATTTTGTTTACGGTGACATAGAAGAGGACAAACCAGAGAAGGAGGATTATGAGGCGCCTAAAATGTGAGACGGAAATACGGATAGTGTCGGCATCCATTTCAAAGCAAGCAAGTTATGATGTCTGCTGTGGCTGAATGGTCTGCAAAAAAAGTGGTGACGTTTCGCATCATCTACATTAAGAAAATAATGTCGCAGTTGAATGTATTACCCATGGGCCTACATATCCACAGAAACTACTGCACGGTCCATATTGTGATTGGAGTATTTGTACGTCGGAAAAATTATGGTCTGAAAAGTGAAAAATGGTCAAATGGGTGAAGGAGCACAATTGTGTCGGTGCAAACATTGTGAATCAGAATAAAAACGCGGCGTCAAATGATATTGCGAAGTTAATTATCCTGAATATTAAGGATGACTCGAGATATAAGGTGAAACAGATTTAGAAAGATGTGCAAGAATGATTATGTGTTAAGCTTGGGTACAAGAAAGCGTATGGAAGGAGAAAAGCTTTTGAGGCAGTCTACAGTGCATGGAGAAGTAATTTTGGGGAACTACTAAGATATTTGACCGCAGTACAAACAGTGAATCCGAGCACCATTGTCATGTTCAAGTTCAAACATGGTATAGAAACTGGTCCAAGATAAATTTTCAGATATGTGTTTTAGGCGATTAGACCCTCTGTGCAAGTATACCAGTCTTGTCGTCCAGTCTTGAGCATCGATGCAACCCACCTACACGGGTCGTAGAAGGGAAAATTGATCGTAACAGTGGTGAAAACATCAAATAACAACATTTTGCCAATTGCATTTGCGGTCGTGGACGAGGAGAAAGCGCACTGTGGAAATGGTTTCTGAAATGCCTGAAATTATACATTCTTAGCAATCGGTGGAGTTGCATTAACTCTAATTATCACTTAGAAATTCTTTCTGCAATGGAGATGATGTTAAAGAATATTCAGGAATGGAGTCCACCAGTTTTACCTTAAGCACGTGAAGGTGAACATGTGTAAGGAATACAGATGGAATGATCTAAAGAAAATTTGTCAACAAGTTAGCACAAAGTTACAAGAGAACAAGTATTGGGCTGCATGGACGAGGTTAAAACAGAAATGCACAAGAGACTACCAATATTTGTAAAACATCGATCTACAGAAATTGATTCTTTTCGTTGTTGGTTGCCACAGATAGGGTTTTTCAACCATTAACAACTCAAAAACCTTTAATAATGTTCTAAAAAGGGCTCGTCACTTCCCAATCAGAGTTTTGGTTGAATCGTCATTAGAGAAGACGGTTGCAATATTTCAGCGGGACTTAGCAAAGATATAAAAATGTCAGACTATCCTTCCAACGATCCCCATGTATCAATTTATCAAGTACCGACAGCGTTTCAGGGCCCATACCGTAACCTGTTGGAATTGAAATATAGGGCTATATAAAGTGGTAAAAAAAATGAAAACATGCAACTAGTGCAATACTAAATTCAAAATTGCAGTTGTGGAAATTGGCAAACTTTTAGAATTACATGTTCACATGCAGTTGTTGTTGCTTCGTTCAGGGGTGAGGGTCCCTCACAACTTATTGATAAGTTCTACATTGTGGAATGATGGGCTGCATGATTTGCAGGATACTTTATCCCCGTTCTGGGTAGGGAAACATGGCTTCAGCTAGAACAGAGTCTATCCGGATGACTCCAGAATGATTCACCATGACGGACCGGGTCGAAAGAGGGTGAATCAAATGCAAGGGATGATGGATCATAACTGTAGGCATAAAAAAGGACACTTTGTAGTCGTTGTAGAAACTCAGGACATAACGACAAATTATTTCCACTTTCTCATCCTTTGTCAAATAGAGTTCCTATTTGATTTAATTGCAATTGTAATATATATATATATATATATATATATATTTTTTTTCCTTTCGCCTTTCAGGAAAGGAGGGCAATTTCAACAGATCAAAGTAACGAACTCAGCAGTAAACCAGTTGAAGATGTTTCTTGGCGGAACGATCTTGAGTGGAAGAAGAATGTTATGGGTTTCTTCTCCTACCTCTACATGGACGTCGAGGAGTTGAGTGAGGGAGCCGTGTCACACCCCTTTTCGGGGGACTGTTGGCTAGCTGGAGCTGACACTTGATTGCTAGCATGAACGTTGGTGCGAGAGACTTTGGAAGTGCTAGTAAGGCTTTTGATCGTCAGGCTGGGATGACGAGGTAAGCGACAGTGCTAAGTTGGGTCATGTGAGGGTGCCGGTCAAGGCGCTGAGGCAAGAAGGCAAAGGGCACGAGCGCGCCGGGCGCCGGAGTGCTAACTAGTTAGAAAGGTAAGGCAGCGAGACCGGGCCACGGGTATGATGGCACTGTGCAGCCGGGGACTAGTCTATGAGCTTTCTCTGCACAAGGACTAGTAGTATCCCGGTGATATCATGAATAGCAGGGGAGTGCGCCTCTCTTGCATGAAGTAGAGAGTCCATGTCTAATCCATAGGTAAGACAAGCTCCTAGGGCTAGTGTATAGCCAATAGATAATGGAAGAAACGCGGGTAATCCGTTTTAAATTCCATAACATCAACTGTAAATCAAACTTATCTACTTCAAGCCTCGACTTGTGTGCTTCTGGTATTAAGCATGGCGATAGAACTAGAGTTTCAGATACGTAGGCGGCTCGGAAGAGCCAACTAACATATATATAGGATCTCTTCCACCGGCTTTGGACCTACATAACACTTCCACAGTCACCAACTAATAGCGACTCCTCCAACTCCAACCTAACTGATTCATGAGGCTTGAAGTAGATAAGATCTTCA